>JAPYYS010001864.1:0-11734 GCA_030522525.1 Campopleginae sp. 14b
CCATAAAATTATTTACGATGACAGATTAAACTGTCTGGAAATTTTGGAACGGTTACACAACCGCGAATGTTTTTGCGTCTTAAGATTACACAAAAAAAAGGAGACGAGCGCATGGAAAATTCCTATCTGGAATTTTCAGCGGACGTCACAATTTTCTTCGTTTTTTCGATCAAAATTCGACTACGCCGAGGACTCGATTGGACATTGATTGTCCTCGTTTTTTATCCCTCCCCGTAAACGCCGTAATTCAACGGCCCCATCCGGATCGCGATATTCCAACATAATTAAGCTACACCGATAGGAAAACAATCTCTGCGTTGTACAATTTGCCGTAATTTATGGATCACATTCCCAATTAGTTTGTTGATCGAGTTACGTCACTTCTCTGTTAACTCAACTGGCTAGAAGGATTTCTCAAGTCCTCGTGCTCGTCGCGCAATTACGCTTTAACGCGTTTATCGATCTTCAAGAAACTTTGAACGCCTCTTGATTAACACAACTTTAATTCGTATGTTTAACTAAATTGCATTGCATTGCTGTTTCAAAAGGTCGCGGGTCAAACTTCATTACTCCATTTTATTCAAAGAGTTTTCTTTCAATGAACATTCGTATGAAATAAAGTTTTCATCATGTTCAGCACCAGCTCCGAGCTTAAGGAGGTTGACTACATACGACAATATGATAAGAATTTGGTAAATTTGGTGAAAATATTCTTTAGAATCAAATACGATGACACTGATTTTTTTTCTATTCTTCGTCTACATAGTTGTCGAATTATTTGAGTTTACGATAGGCAAAAAATATTCCTATATATATATCTGAATCCTATGCTTGTGCATGTAAACTCTGGTGTTCGATAACTATATTTTTATTCAATGCGGAAAAGTATGCTCACCAAATTTCATCAAATTTTAATCATTTCAAGTTTTTCTATGCTTTTAACATGCCAACTTTGTTGTGTGTAGCCGACCTCTTTAAAGTCGAACACACTGGAACCGCCAAAGGTATAAGACTGGAGGGAAACTCGAAAAACGTGAAGCGTAATTTGTGAAATTTTTTTAATGGACACAAAGCTGACGATTCTCTCTATTCTACATAATTGTTTGAAAAAAAAAACGATAAATCCGTTGGGTCGTAGTATTGTAAATGTGGTAGATGGAAAATGAATCCTTCGTCTTGAAAGCAGTTTATTAGTCCAGTCAGGAAGCGCAAATAGACAAAAGCACGAACGTGTTAAATCTTCGTCTATTTCCATTCGATTGTACATTTTGGTAATGCCTGGGCCAGCTTTTTCTCAACGCCACTTTTATCCTTCACATACGGCATGCCTCCGAGCTTCAATATCTTCAGGTTCCTGGAAGAGTAACAACAAATTTAGTGAATTCGAGAAATTCAACGTTCTGACAAAATAAGCTGGAGAGAGATACACAACGCTTAGCCGATGAGTTCTAAGCGGGATGCAATTGTATTTTGGGCCGAGCACATTCCAACGTTTGCCAGACTCACGTGAGATTCTTCAAACTCTCAATCGCGTCGTCCGTCAAGTTTGCACAGTCGATGACTTCAAGGTGTTTCAGCGACTCTTTCAGCACCTCCAATCTACGTAGTGCTGGGTCTTCTATGTAACCACACTTGATCAGCTTTATTTCATCAATGTATCTACATCCGGCTGATAGAAATAATCGTAATTGTCAATCTGTACTAACAGCTTTATTTTCGTAGACGAAAGTTCAGTCGAGAAAAATACTTTTACAATGAACAATATACTTTTTCTATGAAAAATACTCATCGGTCAGAATCCATGACAGAAGAACAGAAATAATCGGAATTGTCAATCTGAACGAGCCTCTTTATGATCATAGACGAAAATTTAGTTGAGAGAAATACTTTTTCAATGATAATATAATTTTTCAATGGAAAATATAATTTTTCAATGAAATGAGATGAATCATAATTTTTTAATGAAAAATACTTATTCAATGAAAAACCCTCATTAGACAGAATCCAAACAATTTTTTCGTAGAATTGACTCGCCTATTTATTACGATTTTCCCAAAATTTTATGGCTTTTTGTAGTTTGGGTATAAATTCAAAATAAAAACATCTGGGCGTTTATTGCTTCCTCTGAAATCTCAAAAGCTTCAAACCACCAAGGCCGCCTAGCCCCCAAACAGCTGTTCCTTATCAGAGGAAAGTTTATGTTCCAAGGTTCAGAGATACATATATATTCTGTATTGTGAATTTTTTCCAAAGCTTCGCAATGAGTATTCATTCTATTCATTTAATAAATTACTGAGTGGGAATTATTAAAAAATTTGAAAAAAAATTTTTTCACACGTCCTGAAAAATATTGAAATTTCATTGAAAAGAATACTAACAGAAATATGGAAATCCGATGTGACTTATGGAAGCGTCTTCAGCGTACACCGCTTGTATGAACTGGGAAGTTCCCGAGACTTGCAAAATATTGTAATCGATGAGGAAAGTCTTGGCGCCTTTCCATCTGACGGAAGCTCCATTTTTTAGTAACCATTCTGCACAAGCTCTGTCAGGGCCGAGCTCTTTTATTCTGTCTTCGTCAAGGCTACAAAAATATGACAATTTAACAAAAAAACATACAAAAAACTATTTCACTAACATTTGCCTGGTTGCAATTCAACAAAAAATACTTTTTCTATTCATTGTTTGTTTAAATTTCAATGCCACAACAATTTTCGTACAGCTTTTTGTTTCGATCCTGCAAGAAAATCGTTTTATTTTTCTGACCCAATATTGGATAAGAACCAGGAGCTTTGCTGCTAAAAAAAAAAACAGAATTTTGTTGCATGCCAACTGGCAAAACTTTGAGATCATAAAAAACTTGGATTTACGTAACGAAACTGGTAAATGTACGTGGAATTTGAAAATTTCGGGTGCATAACCTAAAAAAATGAAACAATGAATGTTTACCTGTTCCATACGAAAGTTAAATACCGCCAGAATGATCTTTTATGTTGGGTATGAGTGGTGTGTCTCAACAACGATGGTAATGACTTCTAACAATTGTTGTGATACGAAGGACGTCGAAGTCATGAACAGAAGAAAATATCATTTATTTTTTGTGATTAAATGATTCACGTTGTAAGTCAACAACAAAATTCTATTCCCGATTCATATGATTAATGAATGAACAGGCGAATCCGTACATGGACGCTCATTTTTCATGAGCCGGCCGGCGATTCACGTAATAACGTCAGTTTTGTCGTTTTTTTTCGTAATGAAGGGCAGTGGCTTTCCATTTACGGTTTATAGATGTTGGTCATGCTAGAAACGACGCTCGCGAGGAGTTTTTTTCCAAGAAAATATTGAAATTAAAAATATATAATTGACATTCGAGGAACTCAACTTCACGATTTTCGTGCATGCACTCTGTTGTAATAACAATGATAAAAAGTGGGGATGCTGTTTTACGTCGTTGGATCATATGCCACATTGAGGAATGATTTTGATTGGTCGACGCTACTTATCCGAGAAAGACTGCGACTTAAAAAAAGAAACCGACTCGTTGTTCGAAAATTTGGCACAGTTCGAGCCGAATATATTATCATCCGGTATTTTTTCTCGTAAAATAAATCGAATAATTCGTACGCTATATGACGGAACGAGGCAAGATTTCGAGATGGGAAATTATTGACAGTAATCCTTTATCCGTTGATGACAATTCAGTTCTTGAACAAATTTCTTTCGTTACTTTTGGATTGTTCGTTCTCCTTGCACATTACGATCTGCGCATTATGTTTGAAATATTTTCTGTTATTTTTTCTTCCTTATAGAGGAAGCTATGTGGACGGTGGAATTTTTTTTTTTTTAAGATTTCAATGTCGATGCGCTTGAAATGTCCCTAAACATCGAAAAATCGTATCTAGAAAAAATGTCTGGATGCGTGTGTGTGTGCGCGTATGTCATGGCACTGTAAAATTCAAACGTCTATAACTCGAGAACGGCTCGAGCTACAGGGCTCCCGTTTTGCGCAGACGTGAATCCGTACAAACTCTTTATTCTCCGTGAAATTTGTCGCAGTTGCAAGAAGAATACGAATTCCACAGCATTTTGAAATTTCCAAAAAGGGGTGTCAACGCTCCAATTTCCGTAAATTTTTAGATTTAATGCTAATTTTTTTTCTATAAATAAATGAAAATGAAAAATAAAAAAAATAAAAGATAGATGAATAAATGATAAGATTGGTATTGAATTCCGAGAATATCGATCGAACGGTTTAAATTTGATGATTTCTCGAATTTTTTCTTGTTCTTATCCTTTCCAAATGAAAAATAAATCATTGACGAGAAGGAGTGAAGGGAAATGAGACATATGCATACATGTTTGTGTTTATAAAGCCTGACTTTATTGGAAACTTGGTAGAATGCGCTCGACAAGGTCACGCTCATATTTAGTTTCTGTGTTGGAATAAATGTCACGATTGTTCGTGTTTACGTGTTAAATCCGCCTTTTTAAAATGTATTGGTTGCTGGTGTTGTTTATTTACGATCAACGACTGGTTGGATCGTCTCGCCTCCGCGGATCTGGCCCCAGCCGATAAGACGCCAATGTTTTTCGACACGTCGCGACAACGCGATTTTTTCGTCGATTTCCGTGCACACCGGATTGGTCAAACTGATTTTAGCTAAATCGACTCGCGTTGCTAAAACCCGACCACCGGTACTCAGCGATCCAATGTTCACTAACAAAACTTCGTTCCTCGATAACTTTGGCACCTGCAAATAAGAATTAGAATTTATGAAATTTTATTGATTTTTTCGAGTTTTACTTTTTCGTATGGAATTTTTTTTTTTTCTCTTCGCAATCCAGATTCGTGGTCGACCTTACCTTAGCACCCTTTTTGTCACCTTCGGTTCTGACTCCCAACAAACGCTTGAGAAGATAATACGATATTTCGAGCTCGATAAAAATTTTAGGGAGTGCGCCAACGGCTCCCAATATTTGACCGACCAAACGATCGGCACGACACAATGTTGGCTCTATCTTAGTTCCCACACCGATAAGACCACCGGGCACAGCAAATTGCAGCTCATTTTGCTCAGCAAATAGCGATACAATGCGCGAAAATATCGGACGACATGTCAGTTTTCCTTCGCCATCTTTCGACACCAGACCCGGTCGTACTTCGATCTCCATACCGACCTAAAAATGCAGATTTAATGTATGTAGCAACATAAACAAATGTTTTCCGTGAAGTACATGTCCATGAATCCACCGCTCATGATTTATCAGCTCCGGCAATGATAAACGTGCCCAGCGTGCACAAATCATTATGATAAATTTTATAGATATCGATAAATTATGGTGATTTATCATAGCTGCTCTATTGTTACCTACAAATGGCTGAGATAACATTGTAGTTTATTGGAAATGAGGAGGGTGGCTGCATACAACAATGTTTCCATGTTAAAAGCATAGAAAAATTCGAAATTATTGGAATTTTATGAAATTCGGTGAGCATACTCTTTGGTATTAAATATCAGAAAAGTGTCCCAAATCTCGCGACCAAAATCTTCAATGCTAGATTTCTCTGCATTGGTTGGACGGATTCTATTCCACTTAGGCTCATTCGAAAGATAAAAAATCATAAAAAATCCAATTCTAAAATGAACATTTTCTGTTCCCCCGTTTTTTTCGTAGAAAAGATTCAAAGTTTCTGTGACGTCATAAAACGCCTGTTTTACTGTACGGCCGGCTCCCGATACACTTTTTTTTTAATACTTGGCGTCGAGCCGCTGCCGCGATTCTTGATTATGACGAAATTTTATTAAAATCGTATCATATCGTTGTATATAGCCAACCTCTTTAAGGACGGTGGCTACACACAACAATTTTGGCATGTTAGAAGCATAGAAAAATTTGAAATGATTAGAATTTGATAAAATTTGATGAACGTACTCTTCCGCGTTGAATAAAAATATACAAATTTAAAAAAAATTCTCTTCTACACAGTTTTCGAGTTATCAAACACCAGAGTCTACATGCACAAGCATAGGATTCAGATATATATAGGAATTTTTTTTGCATATCGTAAACTCAAATAATTCTACAACTATGTAGACTAAAAATAGAAAAAAAATGTGTCATCGTACATGATGCTAAAAAATATTACCACGAAATTTAATTCTTATCACATTTTCGTATCCAGTCAACCTCCTTGATGCAGCTGAGTTTCGCAATTCCACGTCATTCAATTGCCGTATTCATCAAAACTTAAAAAAAATTAACAACTCGAAAAAATTGATATCAACGATTGGGCGTTTCTATTTTTTGTTATGATTTAGAGTTTACCTTCCAATTGTGACCGTGAACTCAATTGGAAATGCCAAACGTGTACGAAGTTTTCCATTTCTCGAACAATTTTTGTCAGGTCTTTATCAGTTTTTGTCGGACTATTTGCTTGCGACATTTTTTCGTGGAAACTTGAATCGTTTTTTGTTTTGTTTTACCTTGAGTACTCCCTTCAGAATACTTCCTCCGGCTACTCCACCCTTAAGGTCATCGACCTCGCAGCCTGGCTTGTTGACATCGAAAGAACGGATTACAATCAAACGGGGCTCCGAAGTAAAGTCCCTCAGGGGCACTGGAATCTTTTTCGTGATGTATTCGCACAAAACTTCAATGTTGTACTTGAGCTGGGCCGAAATTGGAATCACTGGCGCACCCTCTGCTACCGTACCTGTTGAGCGTTTAGAAAAATTGATTTTTCTTTCGATTATTAATTTCGATCAATGTATTTGGAAAAAAAATGAATTTCAAACAAATTATTCGTTTTATTTCGTTCATGCCCATTTTGTTTATCGGGCTTCGGGATTCACCTTGAACGAATTTCAAGATCTGCTCGTACTGTTCTTTAGCTTGACCCTCTTTCACCAAATCGATCTTGTTTTGCAATATCACGATGTGTTTCAATTTCATGATCTCAATAGCAGCCAAATGCTCCGAAGTCTGAGGCTGCGGACACGATTCGTTTCCAGCTGAAAAAATGCGCAATATTTATTGTTGTTATTTTTTCATCGGGTCGGAGGTCCGTCGAATTTGAGTTCACGATTTTTTTTTTTTTTTTTTTCAATTTTCATAGAATTTTGATGATGCTGAACTTTGCAACGCGTTGGGATGCAACGAAAAATGTAGATTTTTATTGATCATTCGTTCAATTTTTTTAATTATCCAAATTTTCCGAGCCCATTTATTTTTTTTAGGGTAAAAACTGATCGTTTTATTTGTGCAATTTAATTCTTAATATAAATAATTTGCTTTGGCTGATAAAAAAACGAATTTCGTTGCATTCCAACGATGCAAACTTCAACGTCATGAATTTTGAGCAGAAAATAATTATCAGAGATTTACTGTCAAATTGAATGAAAATATTTGAATTTTGTAAATTGAAAATTTAATTTTCAGGGCAACTCGGTTGTCGAACTGATTCAAAGGGTATAGTAAAAAGTTTGCCAACCGATAAGAAGAAGAGCTGCGTCCATGACAGCTGCACCGTTCAACATGGTGGCCATGAGGATGTCGTGGCCGGGGCAATCGACGAAGGAGACGTGACGGACAAGCTGGAAACGTCCTGGACATGCTGGGCGCAAGCACGTGAAAGCATCGTCCTTGCTCGAGCCACCGGAAATGTAGCAAGAGGGTCTCGGACATTTTTCGTAGTCGCACTTGTAGATTTTCGCGTTAGCGTATCCTGGAAAAATGAAGAAAATCGGTTGAAAATGTTTGCTGGAGTTCTCACATGGAGTCTTGAATGTTGAAAGGGGAAAATATTGAGGAAATTGTCCTGTGATTACGTGGCCATCTTGAGGAGGATCAATTGGCAAGAGACATTGATAAATTTTGCAAAAATAAAAGGAGAACAGAAAACTTTATTCCGTCACTTTATTCATCTATTGTTTGGGATTCATTTGAACTCGTTACAATGTTTTTGTCGATGACAGTGATACATCGAGCATTAAATTACTAATTTCATTTATTTCCCAGGCAGTAAGAAAGTGTGGCTGTTATTGCTACAAATATCGTGACACGAATGTGGGATCGTTTTATCGATTCATTTGATCCTTTACCACGAGCATACTTGACTATCCTCCGGTAGAAATACAAAACATCTTATGAGCTTTTTCATTCTTAACTTTACTCACACTTTTTTCGATAGAGAGAATTATTCAAGTCGAGTCTTACTCTCCGAATAACGATGAAAATTGTTTCCTATCAATTTCATTTGCGAAGCAAAATCCATATAAAAAATTCTTTCGAGCCAATGGACCAGGAAAAAATAATTGGTGCGCAAAGACTGCGACGGATCTTTGGTATTGTGAATAGTTTATGTAATCTCCAACAACCCGTTTGGGTTCAGTGACGTCTTTGCGACGTGCGGGGTCAATTCGACCCAGTATTTTGTTATAATATAATTTTTATTGTTCAAGAATCTCTTGATATTTTCTTTTCAATTAATCTCGCGGATTTTATTCTTCGGGGTCCAACTCGGAAAATCCTAAAGTCAAATTGCATTCAGCTCGAGTTGATCTTCGTTTAGAAAATTGGTAACATGAATTTTTGGGATTTGCTAAAACACTGAAGTTCGTAACGTTGAGATCCAACGAAAAAAACGTTTTTCTGTTAATTATTCGGTGAATTTGATAAACCCTGACAATTTTCGTACCGATTTCGTCTTTGGACCCAAAAAAAAAATCGTTTTATATGAATCTCAAGATTCGTCCGAGGAAAAACGGAATTTACGATGCTGAAGTTGGCATCGTTAGAATGTAACGAAATTCTACTTTTTATTGACCAGATCTTACGATTCTTATTAAATATTTAATACAAATAATACAACGATATTTTTTTAAGATCCGAAAACAAAATCCATGCGAAAATTGTAATGATTTTTAAAACGAAGGAAAAATTATTGAGAAAGAATAGTTTTCGTTGGAGCTCAACGTTGCGAACTTCAGTGTCATGGGAATTTCGTTGGATTGCAACGTTGCAAACTTCAACATGTTGTTTAGCTAGTTCTTTCTTTAGCCTCAGAATTTTCGACATGATTTTTGGCTGCAAATTCGACCAGAAGAACAAGCTTTCCTCTTTATTGTTTAATTATAACTGATGTCAAACATTGAAACATTAACAGTAAACAACGACCACGTTATAAAAATACAATATGGTGGCACGTGAATAACTAAAAATATACATATGTATAGATATTTAATATTGAGGTGTAATAGTTCTATCGAATATTCGAGAATAATAAATAATAATTTCCATCGAATGTATTTAAGTTGCAAAAAATATACTGATGCCTCGACTGGGGAGAAAAATGAGCCTAAAGTTTGCATCGACGTAATGCCACGAAATGAAAAAAAAAGATTCGTTACTTTTTTTTCTCGATTTTCTTTTCTTAATCTGCCTTTTGGCTTTTTCAGACCTCACGAATGGATTCGTGAAATAAAAAAAGGAACGAATCATTTTATTTAATTCATTTTTTTTCTCATTCCGTGGCGATATGTCGATGCAAACTTCAGGTTCATGGAGAAAATGGTAAAGAAATAATGAGCGAGAACGTGTTGATATAGAAAAATATCGAGGGCCCATTGCATGGCACAATCAAAAGAGATATTGTCTGCATTGTTCAGCACCACATTTGCATCTAGTCTTGTTCTCGGTTATATCATTATTGACAACCTGTTGAGGCAGTTCGAGTCGCTGGCGACCTTCGGAGGTCGCGGCAATCTTGGAGTTTTTGTTTTTCTCAATATTTCTCGACGATTGGCACATGTAATCGAAAGTTATTTCTTCGTCTTTGGGTATGTCCCGCGTGGCGAATAAAGCGAGTTTCGGTAAATTCGGGTCGAGGCAATCGACCCAAACACCATAAACTGCGCAATTTGGGGCGCACGAATGATTTATAAAATGAGAAACATTGCCGTAGAGCGCGGCGTCAACGGTGTAAGGACAAGCGTCTCCGAGCTCGGAAACGTTGTAATCAAGGTCAAAAAGATATGTTCTGCCGGCGGCGTCGTAGTCTTTGCCACGTTTTTCCGCCTCCTCGTTCGTTATTACTTCCCCGACGTACTGCGTCACGAAAGTCCCTTTTTTTATGAGTTTCAAAGTTTTGACGCCCCAGCCACGGCCGTTGAAGGTACGAAAAACGCACAGCCTTACGTTCGAGCCACGTTGTACGACTCGGTTTTTACAGTCGGCTGGACATTTGCAGCGTTTGTTACATTCGTAAATGGGCGTGCCAGGCGGTACGCGAACCCGGCAAGCCTGTGTGTACGGGAAAACACCCTCGTACTGAGCAAAACAACATTTTGATCTGGAATCGCAATTCTCACAGTCGCAACCGATCGGAGGTTCGTCAGGAATGATCACTCCGTTGCCGGGCAAATATTCCTCGATGTACAAAAAATCCTGTGGCGCGCTTTCCAAATCCGCTAAATTCTCGACCAAAATCGTGGGTTTGCCCTTCGTTATACTATTTATCTCGGACTCCCATTCGAGCAACGACTCCAATTGATCCCTCCGTATCTCGCTGAACATCGCTTGCAATATGCCACGCTTTATCCATTTGCCAAGTTTTTCACGCTTCATTTCGGAGGTTCGAGTATGGAAAAAGCTCTTGAGACTGCGATAGAGATCCTCCTGGTCGGTGAACGTGCCGTCGATCGGTTTCTTGCTCTTAATCAAATCTCTCATGTGATTTTCCACTTGTTTCGTATCCGGATGGAAATTGGTTTTATGCTTAAAATGATCTAGCAATTGTACTCGTTCCTTTTCAAATTCGTCTAACATTTCGCAACAATTAACAAGATTCTCTACCGGCTCCCAAGTGTTGCTGTCGCTCGACCAATTCTTCCATTTTATAAAATAAAGAGGCACACCGTTCTTCATTCTTTTTCCGAGTATTTTTTCAACTTCGAACAAATTAGCTTCGTTGCTCCATTTTTCAGTGCCGTTGAAACGCGAATTCGTCAATTTAATGTCGCGCAATACCACTCGCAATTCTTTCATCTGTATTTCCTCCTTTTTTTTTGCTTCGTTTTTCTCTTCCGAGGACAACGTCGTTGGGGCCGGCGCAATATTTAATGAAATTGTTGTTGTAGGAGTTTTCGTGCTTTCCTTATCGACGTATGTTTCCGCGTCTGGAGAATATTGATCGTCCAATATTGGCACAGGCAGAATCTCATTGGGGACTTCATCACCCTGATCGGGCGTAGAATCCTCGCGTTTAGCTCGTTTCGCAGGAGTCGTTGTTGTTAATCCTGGCGATCTTGACCTTTTTTCACAATATGTCGGCAGCATTTCACTCATATCGGCCGGTACTTTGGCCGACTCTCCGCTGGAATTCTCCGCCGCACGAGCCTCTGCAATGCCAAACATTTATACGGCGTCATTCTCTCGGCTCACATCCTTCTGGACTTTTTTGCTTCCTATCACAACACTCCTTGCTTTTTTTTCTTTTCTTTTTAGCATAAGATCATCGGGTGTGCTCGGTGCGCGCTGGGTGCCTTTTTTTTCTTTAACGTTTTAGTTTTTTTTTTTTTTTTTTTCTATTACTCTTTCGGTTTCGTTTTTCTCTTCCGAGTACAACGTCGTTGGGGCCGGCGCAATATTTAATGAAATTGTTGTTGTATGAGTTTTCGTGCTTTCCTTATCGACGTATGTTTCCGCGTCTGGAGAATATTGATCGTCCAAT
>JAPYYS010001865.1:0-11722 GCA_030522525.1 Campopleginae sp. 14b
AGCAAAGTACGCAGTAAGCATCGGACCCCAAGCACCCCGAGCATTACAAAACACGTGAGAGCGAGCGAGAGCGCGCTATTACTCTACGTGCCTGAGTGCTAGAGAGTGAACGCTATGACCCCAGCGTCGGAGTGTTCGTTCACACGGATACATAGCAGCGCCGCGCCGGCTGGGGTCAGCACTACGCGGACCCCAGGCCAAATGCGCCCATAAGCGCTGTGCTTCCACTTAAACCTGTATTCTTTGCCATGAGTCACGAAAGTTGGAGATGGCGCGCGTTGACGTGAATTTCTTGGTATACACGCAACCCTTAATATACATACCCGTACGCATGTGTACGTCAGATTATATATATCTCTATAATAGTTCAATTGGTGTTATTATTCATCAAGTTGCACCAATTCGCTGAATTATCGGCTTGCAATCTCAATTCCTTTTGTGTCCGATAAGGAGATGATTCACGTTATCCAGAATTGCGACTCCCTCTCCGCCTTGTATGAATGACTGTTGATAAGCTCGGACGATCGCGAAACACCTGATATCCATGTATATATATATATCCATAAGGCGTAATATTCGCAAGAGCGCTAATTTTCAACAGTGTTATTTTATTTTATGATCTCCGTACAAGATAATTTATCGCTCGAGCATTTATTCCCCTTAAGCACGTGACCGAGACATTTTTCAAACTCGTCGCGTTCCCAAGTATTTCCAAGCTCCTAAGCTTTATAAACATATACCTTTTCATGGTCGAAATCTCTCGTCTGTGGAAAAAAAAATACATAAGAATTAAACATCCAAATTGTAGATATCTCACTCTCTACCTACATATCGAATTTTCGGGCGATTCTGTTCGTGCTTCATTAATAATTCAGTTGAATTATTCCTTTTGTTTCGCAATGCTGAATAAAAAACAACAAAATAACAATACTGAATCCCGGTAAATACTTAGAATGAGCTTCATTTGTATGCTTAAACTAGTACGCGATTTATTGTTGAATTAATTATTTGCATATACGTTTAATGCCATGAATAATATAGATGGTGAAGTTTATATAGTTGGAATGCAACGGAATCCATTATCTTATTCTATTTTTTGAAGACAAAGACAAAATTTACATGCATGTCAGTTTATGACAATTTATGCAAACGTAAAATTGAATTTCAAAGAAAACTTGAATGATTCCGAAAATCTGAAGACCATGTTTTTGAAAGAGTTCGTAGTGAAACACTACTGCTTCGAATTCAACAAACCTACCAAAATAAACATATTCAAAGTCTATCCAATCCATAATCTAATGAACGCGAATAATAAGCTCGCATGTATCTGCATAATTACTTGACAAAAATGAATTATTGACTAGGAGCGGTATTAAACCAATATAGCTCATGTTGGGAAGGAGTTACATGGGCGTTTAACGCGACTTTCAATTTTTTTACAAACAAAATAAGCATCATTATCAACTCGAATTTGTTATTGAAATGGTCGTATAATCATACTAAAAATATTTCGGTGCCCATATAATCGTCTCGACATCATGTCTCGTCCCTTATCTTTCGCGGGCGGCCCTGTCTTAAGAAACTTTAGTCACCTGGCGACAGACGGCGCTGTTGACTCGAAAAATCTTCCATTTTCACTTTCCCCAAGCCTCGCTTTCGTTCTCGTGTTTCGAGCTCTCTTTCTCGTTTCACAACTACTTTCCGGGCATGTTGTTTTTCGTATGAAAAAAAAAAAAAACATAACTTATACGTTGCCGGCCAACGGTCAGCTGTTTTGCCGTTTTTTTCTTCTTCAAATATTGAAGCACACGGTATTTGTATAAAAATTATTTACTCATATGTCTTTTCCTCAGTAGCCGAAAGGTTTTTGACGTATTTATTATTTTGACAGGTCATTAGTCGATCAATCCCGTGTCGAATAGTACGTCTTCCCTTATTGTAACTAACTCGATTACTCATTTTCGAGATTGTCAAATTCTTCATTGCTCCTCGGCAAATATCTAGAGTAAAAAAAAGAGACGAGTAAAAATAGGATTGAGTTTTCAAAACGCGACGTCTCATCGTTCTCTTCCATTGTTCCAACTTCTCGATTAACCGTTTTTTGTTAATTATTATCTCGAGTGAAATAAAAGAAAAAAAACGTCTGACTCATCCCCGGCACGCTATTCATTGCAAAAAGTTTCAACAAGTTGAAATCAACACGAATCATTGCACACAACTCCCATTTCCCCATTCCATGTATCGATTCTCTACAATCGTTCATTGTATTTTTTATACATTTCCTCTATTCTTGCTATATTATTCATATCCAGTGATGTTGTGAGTTTATCATGAAAAGCATACAAACCAGAGCGAGCATTAAATGCGGTTAAGAATGTTTTCATTTTATTCCGTACTCCCATTTTTGTCGCTTTCATTTCTTCTGTCATTTTGTCTCTGCCAGAATAGGAATTTTATCCATATTGAAAACTGACTTCCTAACCCTAAGCCAGCCATTTCCATTCCCCACAAAATTGGGAATCGTCACTGTGACCGATACTTAAGATTATTGCGGTTTTAAAAATTACTCACTTTGTGGCAAACTCAGCACATTGGCAAATGTTTTCCATTCGAATTGGCAACGTTATCGCCTCATGGGCAATAAACTTTCATGCATCAACTTTTTTTACTTGTTGCTTTATCAAATTTGTGTATGCGGATAGTATAATTTGGCGATAAACGTCTAATAACTCTGTCTGAGGATATAATTAGTCAGGCATTGGATATCCTAGCATGACGCTCTCCTGAGAGAGCAGGAGGGATCAATTGTGTTGTCAGGCCATGTCCATTTTTGCCATTAACAGTTTAGCGCAATATTTCTGAATTGAAATTCAAACCGACGGGCCAATATTTTCATGATACATTCCTTGAGCATTGCATTCCAATCCGGCGCTTTCATCTTTTTACCACTTCGAGGACAATTCTTGAGTACCACTCACAAAAAAATTATACAAGCTCAAATATTACATTCGTCGGATTTCTCTTTTTTTCAATGTTCTTAACATACTATCTAGTAGCAATTCCAAATGGAGGGATCAATTTTGCTGTCCTTTCTTATGTCATATCCATTCTTGCCATTTACAGTTTAGCCGCATACTTCTGAATTGAAAATCAAACCGTCGGGTCGTTATTTTGGGGATTCATTTCCCAAACATTGCATTTGAGGTCGCAGCTTTCATTTTTTCACCTCTCCAAGGACAATTCTCCAAAGTTGTTATCCAGTAGCAATTCCAGAGGGAGGGATCAATTTTGTTATCGTTCCGTTTGCCATGGCCATTTTTGCCATTAATAGTTTATTGGCTTATTTCTGGATTGGAAATCAAACCGTCGGGTTAATATTTTGATGATGTATTATTTGAGTATTGCATTTGCGGCGTGAGTATTTATTTTTGTGACACTTTGAGGACAATTCTTAAGAGTCTCTGGTGTTTCCTGTAATACAGAGCAGTGGATGTCTTTGTTTCCAAATAGACCAAGACCACGATTGTAACAGCCTAGGGGAAAAGAAAGAGCTTTATTCCTAACCGGAAATGAGTCTATCGGCTCGCGTACTTCGAAGAATTTCCGTATTATTAATTTTTCAAAGTCTTATCTTAACCTTGAAAAATAGTTATCGGTTTTTTGACGACTTTTCGAGAGCCCACGGACATCGATTTATGAGGGTACCTGGTTTTTCTCTAGACCATTAAAACAGTCGTAAGGGTCAGCAGTCGTAAAGGAACGATCATACAACGCAGTTTGTACCACCTTAAGGCTTTAATAATATTCGCGGACACAAAGTCACTGCATTATGTAATGCTATTGGGAAAAGTATTCATCGAGTTGTATCCTAATGGACTTCGTAATATGGCAAATATCAATTTGGTGAACATCCAGTTAGATTTCCAGAAAAAACGTCTCCTTGGGGCTATTTTCGATCACAATGTGTATAAAAATAGCAGCTCGGCAATCGTTTCAATCTATAAGAAAAAAAAACATTCTAGATTTCTCGTTTCACGATCAACTTTTTTTCGTCAAGCTACTCTGGCTGTCTTCGTTCTTGGCCATCGCTTTTTTCTTCGAATATGGCGAAAAATCTTGAGACGTCACTCAGCTAATATTTTGCAATTACCGAAACCATACCGAAACCGATACGTTCCAAAAAATTTCGTTCGAGATGTATGACACGTAAAAATACGTGAGACATATATCCCGAGGCAAAAATTGTAAAATGGAATTAAAAACGAAAAAACACGAAGCAGAAATGAAGGGAAAATAAGGCTCATCTATTCAATGTCATCGGATAATTGTTCCTCGTAAAAAATTCGGAATCTCGTAAGAAGAAAAATTGTCGCTTTGAAAAATTGTCGCTCTTGGAAATAAATACGTGAAAAATAGAAAAATTCCTATAAGAATTCTCACAATTTTGTTGGATATTTATTTAGCTGGCTTTTTGTTCAGGATTATCTTGAAGAAAAACTCCTTCGCATAGATCACGTTTAGGTTCACCCTCTAGTAGCTATTTCAGGGTTCTCAAAATTTTTGTAATGATTGATTGAAAAGTTCTTCAATTACTGCTCATAATTTTTTTCTGTTTTCCCATTGGAGGCGTATTTTTTTCTGTCCGAATTCGTCACTATGCAAAGCCAAAAAATGAAGAAACTTACGATATCGTAGTTCGCATCGTTGGAGCTCAACAAAAAATATTTAATGGACTCATAATTATTCCGATTTCTGGAATCTTCTTAATTGTCATAAACGGCCGCGTCAGGAAAATTTTCGGTTTTGCTTCCAAAAAATAGAATAAAATAAGGAACACTGTTGCATTCCTACGATGCAAACTTCAATGTCATAAGAAACTTTGCGTTAGAAGCTTATGAAATGATATATAAATCTAAAGTTGGTCTAATTTGATAAAATACATGCCAAGGGTATGCGTTCGCGTGTCGTATAAACTGCTGTAAGAGGAGAAACCTTTTTATGGAGTAACGTTAATTCTCTGAGTGTGAATTAGAAAGTAATTCGAGCAAAAAAGATTTCAGTAATAAATAAATTCGTACAAGCAGCAATGCAATGGATAACTGAGTCAGATAATTAATGCAGAAAATCGTTGGAAAATATCATCTAATTGATAGGTACGGAGCCCAGCAATTAATTGCGAGTCTAAAATGATTTCAATAATCTAAAATTAGCTTACGTAATTCTGATATTCGATTTTTAATAGAGAGGACGATGATTTGGTATTTTTTTCCTCAGTCTCAAATGTATGAATTTATTCAGGTTGCGCAACGCTCGTGAAATCAAACGTCATTGCAGTGGACATTATGTCATTATAACGACGAAACAAACTCGCTAAGGAGAATGCTCAAGGAAGTGGAAACAGGGGCGGGAAGTTGCAACACCGTACAAACTAGACGCCAAAGACTTTGGCCAAGGTTCTCTCTCAGGAGAATTTTGTACTCGAGTCCTCTCATAGGTCAGCGAATTGCCAGGGCGTCCGGTTCCGGCACAAGAAGCACCAAAGGTAAATTTCAACCTCATCAGTTTTCTCCAACATTTCTCCTTATTTTTGGGTTAATTTTCCATTTTTTCTATTGTACACTGTACCGTGTGCTCACACAGTTCTGTGATTTTTACAAAATCCGTGATATATAAAATTAAAATGATCTTGCAGTTTGCATCGTTGGAATGCAACGAAATCCATTATTTTATTTTATTTTTTTAAAACACAGACAAAAATTTACTCGCAGTATTAGTTTACGACAATTATTTGCAAATGTGAAACCGACTTTCAAAGAAAAAATTAAAGGATTCCAAAACTCCTGAGAATGATGCGTGGATTAAATATTTTTCATTCGACCCCAACGCTTGCGAACTTTAATATCGTAAATTTGGCGAGTCATATTTTGAGTTTCTTTTTCATTCTCTATTCTGCCAAGTCGTCATCTCATGGCTCCGAATTTCTGTTAAATCGCGATGCGAACTTTACACTCGTAGCATTATCATAAGTAATTAAATAGTGACTCAAATAGAACCGTTCTAAACAATCCTGAAGTTTGCATCGACGCAATGCCACGAAATGAATTTGAGTGAAAATGATTGGTCACTTTTTTCCAAATTTTTTCTTAATTTGCCTCATGCCTTTTTTGGACCTCACGAATGGATTCGTAAAATAAAAAAGTAACCTAACATTTTTTATTTTTATTTTTTTCCATTTCGTGGCATTGCGTCGATGCAAACTTCAGGATTATCCGTCCTAACTGGAATACTATTTTTAGCCCTTGCGTAGTACCCTTAAGTAATGTGTGCTTCATAATATAAATGGACTAACGATTTTCTTATCGCAGCGAAAGATACAGGAAATGGAAGACTCCCCGATATCGAGAAAGGCGAGGCCAGGACGACGAATGGCTCGAGTCATTTTCATTCACACAACTCGGATTTACAAAGGGCTTCCAGCAAGGGTTCTGTACTTTCCACAGCTGGCAAGGTAACCGATCGAAAAATTCATCCATTTTTTATACGAAATTATTGAGGAAAATGTTTATTGACAATATTTTATTTATTTACAGAGCTGCGAAAATGGTTTGATGGAGTGTCCGTTGTGCTTGGCTGAATTGCCTAGCGAATTATTTCCCGTTATACAATCGTGTCATCATCGTAGCTGTTACGATTGCTTCCAGCAATACCTTAAGGTCGAAATATCGGAATCCAGGGTCAATATTGCGTGTCCTGAGTGCGCGGAACCGCTTCATCCAAACGGTACGCTGAAACATTAATCATGAAAATAATGACTCAAAAAAAAAAGTCATTAATTTCATTTCTATCAATAGACTCGGAGCAAAACTAAAAACTCATAAATATCCATAATTAGACCGTAATTATAGTTAAGAAAATCTGATAAATTTTCTTTTACCTTTGATTAAAAAAAGTGATAGTTGGAGAAGTTGAGGATTTCAAAACAAAACGTGATTGAAAATAGTGCTCAGCTTGTTTACAATCGGAAATATGCGGAAACAGCCTCGAGGCTTTTAGATCTTTGAGATATCTCAACGATTAGCGTTGAAACCGATTGATAAGAAACTTCGTCATCACTTGTTGTTGTTACAGATATACGAATGATTTTGAACGATCAAACGCAATTGGAGAAATATGAAGATTTCATGGTACGGCGAGTCCTTGCAGTTGAACCAGACGCCAGATGGTGTCCAGCGCCTGATTGCAGTTTCGCTGTAATCGCAAGCGGTTGCGCATCTTGTCCGAAATTACGTTGCGAAAGGCCTGGATGTGACTCATACTTTTGTTATCATTGCAAAGCACGTTGGCATCCAAATCAAACGTGTGACGCTGCGAGAGCTCAACGTTCCCAGCATTACGATCGCAGCTCCTCCTTGAGCTTCAGTCAAAGCGATTCGCAGCACAGTAAGTTTGGCTGATCCCATGAATAATAAAAAAAAATAATGCATCATATTTTCGAAAACACGGTAATTCTACGTTTGACGCTTCGAGTGCACACTGAGTCGTTTTGACCCCAACAATTTTCCGTCACCAATTATTTGGCATTTGAAGGCAAGAAGTCTTGGCGTTTTCGTCAAAAAATCCATTGGCAAAAAATATGGATTATTTACTAGAGAAAACGTCTCTACAATGAAAAACAAAAATGTGTATTTACCGGCATACAACAATTTGCAAAACGCCTCGGGTCTAATTGACCCGATATGCACTTATAGGATGTGGGGGAAGAAATAAGCAACAAATAACTTCCGAAAAGACAACAAAACTATGAACAATTCAGTAGCAACTTTGTGTAATTTGAAACAGAAAACGTACAGTCTGTCTTTTGACCCTGCACCATAAAGCTCGAGATTTCAAATGTAACAAAATTATGTAAAGACCTGATACATTATCTTTTCTCTTGATACTCTCAAAGAGAACTAAAAGTATCGTACCGAGATGAGATTCATCCCCAACAGATGGCTCGTCAAATTCGTATCAATAAAATGGAATAATATTGATACTTTTCATTAAAACTGCAAACGTCAAAATATCGAGAAAACTCACATCCACCGTGTCCAAGAAATTTCTTCATTATATCTACTACCCGGAGTCGCAGAGTGTTTAAAAAAATGTCTGTAAACAAGATGTATGTGTTTAAAAAAGTCTCAACGATTCCGACCCGATGGTCTCAAAGTTTGCATCATTGGGACGCAACAGCCGATATTTTTATTCGCGAAGTCATGACTCTCGCAACGCACACAATTTCCCCTGTTGATTTTATTTCATTATTATATTTTATAAAACCCAGTCTGGATATAAATTTTGAGGAGACTTGAAATAAAAAAAATCGAAAATTTCGTTGCATTTCGATATTTTTCAATAAGCTGCAAGAAGCGTTGTTTTTCATGCAGCTCTGAATTTATTAGCGGACTTTGATGTCTTGTCGAGTATTCCCACGCATTTAGGATATTACATTTTTTAGGCAAACACGTTTTCGAATAACCCAATGGTCACGTGACTAATCATGTTTTATTGTTTCTCCCACAGGAGATGACATCAAACCATGTCCAAGGTGTCAAGTACTTATCGTCAAGATGGACGATGGCAGTTGCAATCACATGACCTGCGCTGTCTGTGGTGCAGAATTTTGTTGGCTCTGCATGAAAGAGATAAGCGATCTGCATTATTTGAGGTGAGGCTCTCGAAGCTTAGATCGTGTAACCGTTGCTTGATTCTTAACGATCGAATATTAATTATCTTCTTCGTGTTTTTATACTTTCCGCAATGTAAATTAAATAAACATAAAAGTACATTCACAGTTCATTCACGGTTCGGACTAGAAAACTTACGTTGACCATGAAAATCAACGCTATCAAGAGACACTTTGGAAATTTGTTTTCTGTTAATCGGAACCATGTTTTATTCTCTCACAAATATTCGTTAAGCAGGGAGCACGCAACCATTTTGCCATATTACAAGTCTAGGAATATTCTGAATGATTACAATTTAATGAAATTTGGTGAGCATACTTTTTAATATTAAAAAATATGAATATACAAATTTTTTGAGATTTTTCTTCTTCATAGTTTTTTCGAGTAATTGAACACTAGAGTTTACATGCATAAGCACATGATTTAGACATATAAATATAGTTATATCTTTTGCATATTGCCAACTCAAATTATTCGACAACTATGTAGACGAAAAATGAAAAAAAATACTGTCATCGTATTTAATGCTAAAGAACATTATCACCAAATTTTATCAAATTCTTATCACATTGTATGCATGCAGCCAACCTCTGTTAAATAAATTTCCATCCTGACTATGGGTGCAGCCGATCATAAAAACAAACACCATAATTTGTGTTTTTCCCTTGAACAAAGTAGAAGAATAACTAAACTGTATGAATAATCGATTGACTTGGAAAAATACAGGCTTTATGCGACTTCTGAGATGAAAATAAAATTTCGCGACTCGGCACGTTTATTACCAATGACGTGAAAATTCCAGGGAACCATCAGAACCAACTGGGAATTATTTGTTTATTATTTTCGAGTCATTCATCCCAAAAGTACATTCATTCATATGTTCTGGCGCCTGATCAGTACGTAATTTTCTATGGCGTCAAAAATAATTGTTATCTTATTTTTGTTTGACAATTCGGTCGGAAAACATTCGAGAGGAAATTAAATAATATCATAGACGAATTTCGATAACAAAAATATCACTTTCACACAAATAATGTTTTTTCAGTCCTTCTGGTTGTACGTTCTGGGGCAAAAAGCCATGGTCAAGAAAAAAGAAAATTCTCTGGCAATTGGGAACGCTGGTCGGTGCACCGGTCGGTATTGGTTTAGTCGCTGGCATCGCAGTACCTGCCATGATTATTGGTATTCCAGTCTGGGTCGGTAGGAAACTCTACGAGAAGAACAAAAATTACACTAATAAATTCAAGAGGAACGCGTACATCGCCGGAGGAGTAACAGCCTCGGTAAGTCAACTATTTTTCTCCCTATTATTAAAACTTACCTTTGATAACGAACCTTTGGTATACACAATTACCGCCAATTATCGGCTATTTTCCGACAACATGGAAAAGTAATTTTCTCCGTAATCGACGTTAATCAATATCCCGTTCCTGATAGAGAAGTCGTATCGAAAATCGCTGTTGACTCTCGACGCAAGGGGAACATATATTTTCGTTTTTAATACGTAGCCAGTTTACACGAATTCGCGTTTCTTTAAAAAACATGCCACAAGAATCTGCGTCGTAATTCTCAATGCGAAAAAAAAAATCACTCCAGATCTTGAGTCAAATAAATACTAACGTCGCGTTTCCATTTATTTATAGAATGACTTTTTTATCAATAAATACTGAGTCGAATTGATTTTGCATGGTTCTTGAAACATTCTTAAAATTTTGAAAAATATGAGTCGTAATTATTTGTTACCAATTAATCATGACAATGCCACACACGACTAACGTGTTTCTTACTTTTTCTTGAAAAAATACGTTTTCTGCTACGTTACTGAGAATATCGGAAGGGGAAATTTCTCACGATATTGAAGTTTGCATCGTTGGAAAAAAAAATGTATTTTTCAATCATTACTTTTTTCACCTTTTGATCACTTTTTGTTTAGTAAATTCAGCTTCCGAATGGCAAAGAAGTCTGCGGCACTATTCTTGACCAATACTTTCCAAAAATTTCGTACTCTGCTTAGTAAAATAATCAGTTTTCGCTGCATTCCAACGCTACGAACTTCAACATCGTAATTCCTGGAGGTTCTCGAAAAACTGCAAAAGATTTACCACAATCGGTTAAAAACTTTCGAGACGATACGTTCTGAGGAAAAAAATGAATTTGGTACTCCGGAATGTTCGCTTCGGTCTCTGACTTCGAAGAACGTACGAGACTCAGGGAGTTGGAGGAATCCTGGAGTAATTTATGACAAAAGCTCTGGATCGGTTTGGAAAAATTATGATTTTCTCGTTTTAACAATATCTTTGTAAAGAACGAAATCACGTGACGAATTATCCGTGATGAACGTATCCGTCTCAAGGTCGTGGTGGAAATACAATTGATAAAACGAAGATGGAAAAGGTGATTCGATGGGTAGCGGGTTCGATGGAATTTAAAGCCATTGTATTAAAGATAGTATTTTATTCGATAAAAACGATAATTGATTTTACGAAGGGATTAAATAGTCGTTACACTTATTTTTAATAAGTGTGATAACGCAAGTTTTATTTAAACTCAAGGACGAAATGGCGGCTAGGACGCCGGTCTCATCACGGTCAGCTCATTTTTTCCCCCTGCTCTTTTCCCCCAAAGCCACTCGTCCCTTTTTTCAATCGGCTCACTGAACCCCGGCTAACTCGAATCACAAGTTCTCCCTTCAGCGAACCTCACTCCAATATTTATTTTTATTTTTTTCTTCATTTTTCTTATAGTAATGTTATGTCAAATTTCTTTGACATAAATAAATATTATCGATTGATAATATTGTCGGTGCTCGCTCCCGTTTTAGGCTAGTCGTTAGACATAGGCCAGGGATGGGAGAAAATTAAGAAAAAAATACTTGAGCAAAATTAATTAATAAAATGACAATTAAAATTTATTAAATTGAATAACTACAAACAAAAGAAATATTAATTACTTACAAAGGTTAGTTGTTGGACTGCTGCGTTCGCCGTTCAGAATTT
>JAPYYS010001866.1:0-11715 GCA_030522525.1 Campopleginae sp. 14b
CACATGATTTTTCGATGTTTAGGTAAATTTTAATCACATTAACATTAAAATCTGGAAAAGAAAAAAATTTCACCGTCACAAAGCTTCCTCTATGAGGAAGCAGCAAGTAAATGCCTCGAGGCACCCACACTCAAAATTGTCAGGTAATTAATTTGAAGAGTACGAGGAAGGACGTTTTAATTAGTTATTTAGATGGTGTAGCAAATGAATAAGTTAGAGGTAAAATAAAGATTGAAATTCAAGGGAATAAAATAGTGGGTTATGAATGGCTTCGCGTGTAATGAAAAGCTCTCGACAATGGTATGTATAGATGTATATATATACATATATATAATGCATATATTTATATAGGTCGAGGCGTCGCCGTGTGTAAACTGAGAAGTGCGAAGTGTGCGCAAAGAAGGTAAATTGCTAGAGACGGTAATCGGACCTAAGCCAAACTAACCAAGTACCATCTTCTTGGGCGTCTCGGTCTTTACTCGACTTTCCCACTGTCCATCACTGTCCCGAAAACCACCCGTGGACTTGCTTCTTTTATCATTCCCGAGCGCCCTCCTGGCGGACACACTCCAATTCGCTATTCCCCCCCCCCCTCTCTCTCTCTCTCTCTCTCTCTCGTTATTTCGCGTTTTCTCTCTGGTTCTTTGCTTTTAGCTTTTATCCACGAAAGACCTCGCGGTCCTGTCTCTTACCAACATTCACTTTTTGCATAGTCTCGGCCCATCGTCTGCTGCGTTTCTCTATGCTCGTTTGCTCATGGCTCTTTATCTTTCTTTCTCTCTCTCTCTCTCTCTCTCTCTCTCTTTATCTTTTCCTCTTTTTATTTCTCTTTTGTCAGAAAACTCCATGGTATAAATGTCATGTTCCACTTTTAACGAGATTCGTTTAAAGGTACACACAGAGATACAGCCAACTAAACAAAGAAAAAACACTTGCCTGAGAGTCTGGAGAAAAAATAATTCAACTATGTGCTCTGCCACTGCCAAGGAGAAACCAGATGATTGTGCTAATTCAAATGTTACTTTTGCGTTGCTTTAATTACAAAAATTCAAACTTTCTCATTAAGAAGTCATAAAAAATTTTTTTTTTAATTTTCTTGCAATTTTTTCATTATTTTTTACAAAATTTCATTTTTCTTAAATACGAGAAACCGAAGAATTTTCAAAAGATTACGAAAAATATCATCGGACGTGGAAAAAAAAAAATTTGCAGTCGACAAAAACTCAAAATAATTGCAAGGACGTATCGATTCGATAAAAATAATTTTATTATTCGGTAATAATAAAGAGTCGATCGTTTTCCGCGAAATATTGAGCTTCCCCAAGAAACTTGGATCGTCCTTATGAATTTCAAGAAATATGTATGACCAGACGAGCAACTGCGACGTCGCCATCGACGATATCATTGTGAATAATCAAGAAGTTGCTATTCCAGGGATGAAAATAATGTTTCGGGCTTGTATTCTTGACTGTGTTGACGTTGGAAAACTAGGTCGAAAAAAAAAAGTTCCGCAAAGAGAATATAAGAATCCACCCGTAATGGAAGCTCTCACGAGAACAACAGCTGCCCACTAACTCACTATACATATGTATATAGAAATCTCTATGTACGTGTGGGTTTCGGAACTTGTATTTAAACTCAGGTTTGGAGTCAAGACCGACGGAGCAGGAAAGAGAAAGGGAGCGACTGAAAATGGAAATTTTCTTAAAACAACGTGGACATTCTGTTAAAAATGGTGAACTAAATATTTTTTTTTAATTTCAAAATTTGCATCATTTTGGAAATATTTTCCATTTCTAACGAAACTGTGAACGACATTTACGATGACGATGACAAAAATTTACTTTCCGAGGAAACTTTCTTCAATATTTCTCCCTTGAATGGCAACATTTTTGCGATTTAAAAAAAAACACAACGCTTGGTCGTACGTATCCAACTAAATATCAATATTTTACAGCAAAATTTAATTTTCAAAAAACGTCCACATTTTTTTAAAAATGGTAAACAAAATATTTTTTGATAATTTCAAAATTTTCGTTATTTTGACAATAGTTTTTATTTATAACGAAACTCTCAGCAAAATTTACGATTGGAATGACAACATTTTTTTGATTTTCCAACAAAATTTCGACGTTTTTCAACAAAAACTTGTTTTCAGTAGAGAGAGAGAGAGAGGGAGAGAGAGAGGGTCTTGGCCAAAGAGCAATGTGCCGAGTTACCTATATATCACTTGGTACAACGTCATCCATATAAATGTATATGTGTGTTGTAGGTTTAGTGACATCTGGTCGCGTCTCGCGATCTACTCGAGAGATGCAACGATATTGCGGGGATCCTCCGGAGAGGCTAGCACATCCCAAGAGTAAGCAACCGAATTGGAGATGCTGTCTCTGAAACAACTATACACAATAAACAGAAGAGTATTTGCATTACGACTGGTTGTAACTGCGGGAGAGCTCCTTCAAAAGCCTCACTATTTTGTTGCTGCATGTGAAACAACACAAGTTACGCCCTTTTGATTATCAGGACCGAGTCAACTTCCTTCCATTAAATAGACGTCTCCAATCGTGTTGTTTCTTTTGCTTTTCCATGTCGAATTGTTTTGAGAGACAAAGACGTTGCAACGAGAACGAATTTTTTCTTTTTTTTCTGGGCGAGTCTCGATTTTGTGGTGACGCAGATGGTCGTTAACGTCGAGGGTCAGCATCAGATAAGATTTTATAGTTGTAACAGAAAATCTGGAAAATTCCTGATGAGCACGTGAACAGGCACGTTGCATTCTTGACGAGGAAACTGCTTTTGAGCCTCTCCTCGGCATGTTGGTCGTTAGTAAATGTACAAAGCAACCTGTATAAAGGACCCTTGTCCTTGTGGATCCTCATCAACGTTAAACTCAAAATGAAATTTGGTCAAAAAAGGTGAATATTTTGTTAAAAACGGTGAACTAAATATTTTTTTATAATTTCATAATTTTCGTTATTTTGACAATATTTTTCAATTTTAACGAAACTGTCAGCAACATTTACGATTGGCATGACAAGAATTTACTTTCTAGAGAAACTTTCTTCCATATTTCGCGTTGCAATCGCCAAATTTTTGTGAATTTTCGAAAAAACGTTTAGTCGAACGTGTCCAACAAAATTTCCATCTTTCCCACCAAAATGTTCTTCTCAGTGTCCTACAAGCATTAACGAGATAGCGCAGTTTTGCCGCTCTATCTTTTCCTTTCTTGTTCCTCGTTGTTCGCCTCGATCCTGCTCGACGTCTTTCCTCAAGGTGTACGAACCTTTTTAAACATTGGACATTCACGTCCAATATATATCTGTACACGTCCACAACGGTCTTCAAGCTAATCTTGATCGAGCGAACGTCAACAATCTCTTTCCCTGATCAAACGAATCACTCAATGTGTCCCATGGTCAAAACCATAAAGATCAGAGCCACATTTAACAGCAGATAAGTCTCAAAAATTCCTGAAGGCTGCCCATTAAGGACATGGAATGACTTTCCAATCGGAAATCATTCAATTTTCCGCCTGCATCCAGCAAATAATTGATTTCGTGACCAAACCTCCCATTTTTACTCGTAATAATTAGAGTCAGCATTGAAAAAAAATAAATAAATGAATTTTTAATTATTTTAAATTTCAGATTTTTAATTTTTTGATTTTTAATTATTTTTTTTATGGGAAACGTCCAAGTTCATGGGGAATCCTCTTTCCAGGATTCTCGCGATCGTCAGTGCATATATGGATGCATGTTCGCCGATCGGTCTGTCCATAGGAGCCGACGAGGTTGGTCGATGAGCCGTCATAAAAGCTCAGGAAATGGAAATAGCTCGCTGCGCCGTTGCTTCTCAAGGGGACAGCCCCGGAGAGGATGGAGAACGCTGCAGACCTTCGGGCCAAGGGGAAGAGAGCGAGAAAGAGAGAGAGAGAGGAAAACGCCTCGGACCAGCGAGTTCGCGTGACGGTTATCCGAGATGGCGTGTGAGGAACGGTGGTCGGAGGTCTATGCTCGCGGGTCTTTCGGAGTTGCACGCGGAGTCTCGACGGAACGTGGTTCCTTCCTTGTGGTAGCAAGTCCAACGACTCTACAAACGGCAACTAATACGAGAATCCATCGAAGCTCAACGTGTACACAAAGTGTATATATATATATATACACATATATATGATGAGAATGGCATAATACATGAGCAAACTGTTTTTTGAGGAGACAATAGGTTTGGCCCTAAAGGAAGAAAAACGATAAACAGAATATTTCAATGTAGTACAAAATTCGAAAGATTGAGCTCACGACCATGAGAGATGGATTTTCAAGATTAAAATGAAATTCAATTCCATGGCAAATGAAAAATGATTATCTCATGAAAGCCTGCGGGGAGATAAGTTTTTAATGGATTTATTTAATATATGGGCTAATTGATATTGTTCAAACTTTTTTATCTGACCACCACCCACGAGCCTAGAGTTTCGAGCTCCAATAAAACTCCACGAAAGATAACGCGATGTGGCTCTGGATAGTCAAACCTCAAAAATACCAGCACTAATTATTACAAGTGGACGAAAAATTAAATTTAGTCAAAAAACGTCGATATTTTGTTGAAAGTTTAAGATTTTCCGATAATTTTGAAAATTTTTGTATTTTGACAATATTTTCAATTTATAACGAAACTCTCAGTCAAATTTACGATTGGGATGACAAGAATTTACTTTCCGAAGAAGCTTTCTTCAATATTTCGCACCGGAGTGACTCAATTTTTATAATGAAAAAAAAAATCGTTTAGTCGAACGTTTCCAGCAACATTTTTTTTCCAACGTCCAAATTCTGCTGTTTTTCATTAATCTCAATGCTCCACAGTGTGTGTTTTTGTTGTTGTTATTTTTTTTTCTCAAGGGCTGATGGTCGTCGGATTTGTGGAATGAATTAAGAACAAAGAGTTAATGGGAAATGATAATTTCATGGAAGCTCAACTGATAAGTTTCTAATTAACATGCAATAGGTATGAGTTAATTAATATGATATATATTTATAGATATAATCGTGTTACAGACATGTGACGATGCGGGGGGTAGGGGTAGGGGTAATTTTAGTACATATATATATATATATATATATATATGCTAAGTATATCCATATGAAATGATTGTGGGCGGGAATGTGTTGGAGAACGGGGTTACGAAGGAATTAAGGGGGTGGTCTTGGCAAAAGCAAAGTCTCGCTAGCTCTCTGCAAACATGGCAGCCGTCACGCGAGAATCCGGACGGCTACACGATATCGGGCGCGCACAGCAGCAGCAGCAGCAAAGGCTTTGTGGGTCGCGGCGCCACCAGCAGAGAAAAAGAGACGAAAAAACATAAAGGAAAATAAAGGAAGGAGAGAGAGAAGGAGGTATTTTAAGCTAGCCGCGACGCCACATTATTCGCCTTAACTGCGCCATGGCTATCCGAGTTAAGTCCTTCTCGACATATGACATGAGAGTCAAGTGTATGCTATGTATAACTAAGAGGCTGAGGCTAGCAATGCGGGGCTGGGGGAGGGCAAACAAACTTTAACTCAAAGGCAAAGGTAAAAGCTCATGTAGAACACGAGCGAGGAAAAGTCACTGACCAGAGAGACCAAACCGAGAGAGAGAGAGGGAGAGAGAGAGTGAAATAAAAAAATTTGAATTTGACAACAACAAAAAACAACATAATTTTTTTTGAACAGTTAATTAATTCCATTTTAAAAATCGGTCTTTTGTTAATTTTTTAAAATACTTTTATTTATTATTATATTTATACTATTTTTCATTCCGATTCTAATTTTATACATTTATTAATTTTTTTTTATTGAATTTTCATTATTATTTTATTCATTTAGTTACAATATTTATATTGCTTTTTTTATCTTATTTTAATTTCATGAATTTTGTGAATTTATTATAATACATTTATTTATTTAATTTTATTTATTATTATATTTATTTATTTATTTAATTTATTTTGATTTTGATCAGTATTTTGATTTTATAAATTGAACAAAAATTATTTATTCAATTTAATAAAAACGAATATTGTTTTTTTTTTATCATTTATTATTATTTATTACGATCATGGGCATTTATCATTTTTTTCAATTCACCATGAACGTCTGAGACTGTCGAAATCGAAAGTATTTTTCGTTCACAAGGAAACCGCAGCCCCTTAATTGATAAGCTACGAAATATCAGGATAATTATATACTTTAGGAATTTCAATTGATAACACAATTGCCGCATAACCCCGGGGCACTTTTACCTTCCAATTCTATGGGCAGTTATGGTTTTCGAAATCGAAAGTATTTTGACGAATCGAAAGGTAGTTACGATCAGCGTTCGATGACGAAATAATTATAATCATTAGAAAGCGATAGCGATCGGACGGCTATTTGCGCAACAATCCGACCCGATATATCGCCGCGAGAGAATGACTCGAAGAATCGCCCCGAACAACTACCATCACTTACCGCAGCAGAATGCTCGCTACTCGCACCAACATTTTTCTTACAGTCATTGAACAAAGTTTAAATTTCACATTCTATATTAAATATTCGGAGTGACATTCTCGAACCGCAATATTTAAAAAAATGTATCCATTCATGCGAATCTATTTGTTTTTTCAATTACATAAGATAATGTTAATAACATGAAAAAAATTAAATCAGAAATGTGAAAAATGAAAATTCAAAATTAAATGATTTAAAATGAAAATGAAAATTTTGAAAATTTAAATCTTCATTTTAAAAATATTGAAAATTAAAATGTTTATTTTTTAAATGTTGAAAAATATAATTTTTATTGAAATAATTTCTCAGCATTCCTCATCAGCATTGCAGGCAACTTTATTTTTCGTCCAAGGGTTCGAGTTGATTGGGACAGTGCAGGATTGGAGGAAAATATTTGCCCCGGCTCAGTGATTGCCACACGAGCCGCGATCCATAGCTAAGCCGGTCACCCAACCGAGTATTGACCTTTCCCTAAAGCTGGTCTACTGGCATGATCGGAAATTGATGAGAAAGTGATGGGAAAGTTATTCTCGTTATTATTTCATATGATTCCCTGCCGGAGAATGAAACTCTAAGGCTTTAGACAGTTCGCAGGTATTCTTCAATATTTTCGAGTGTTGATAAGCATAAGGGATGCATGTATGTGTATAGAGTGGAATATAGTATAGAGGGATTATGGACGTGAGGGCTTATTGCCTGAGCTAGTCGAGTCGTCGTTCCAGGCGAGCGGTGCAAAGAGATCATAATCGGATCGGTCGATGTGATGCCCCTCGTGAGCGTTAAGTCTTGTCAGCTCTGCAGGCATCACTCACCTACACTTATATTCCCTTTCTCTGCTGCTTCTCCTCTTTTCACTCATTTTCTCGTTGCACTCACGTTATTCCTAATCTACCTTTACCCTCCCGGCCTCAAAGTCCTCGGCATCAACTATAGAAACGCGAACATCTACAATGCGACCATGCATTGTCCACGACAATGGTGACGATCCTCTGGCTCTTACATATCCTCGTTCTTATTGTCTCTCAATGTACGCCCATGAGGAGCTCGGCTACATACGACAATATAAAAAAAAAAAAAATTTCAAAAAAACTGAAATCTAATTTTAAAAAAATGAAAAAATTTAGAAGAAAAAAAAAAATACAAAATTTTTTTTTTTTAATTTAAAAAAATGAAAATAATGAATAAACAAGTGTGCTCACTAAAATTAATAAAATTGTAATAATTTCAAGTTTTTCTATAGTTTTGAAATGGCACCATTGTTGTGTGTGTGCGTGTGGCGACCCTCCTTAATACACTAATATTGTATAGTTGAAGGTGTCCTGCGAAAGAGCGTTGAGGAGGTTCAGAGGCGTCGAGTGGCCGACGCCACGTGTAGTCGTCGCTGAGTCTCGATCTAGAGTATTTTTGTTTTTTTTTTTTTTTTTTTTTTTTTCCAGTCAATTCCCAACGGATTGATCGCAATTATAATTTCACACATTATTCGCCACGAAGGAGTCTAGAAAGTAAGGTGTTCGCTCCGACAAGCCGGAAAGAGTAAAATGAAAGGGGAAAAAAAAAAGTCATGTCCATCGTGTGGAATAAGACACACGAGAGGCAAGTGTGAAAATCGTAGTAACGAAAATGGAACGAGGCTCGTAGAACTCAAGTGCTCGTTTAATGCTCGGCTTACCTTTTGTATAAATTTCACTCATGTCAACCGGTCGTCTATCGTGTTGGCGTAACTGCACTGTACTCTTTTACCAACTGGGAGTATTGCTCGTATTAGCACTCAGACATGAGCGGAGCCCTATGCACATAAATGTTAAGAATTTATGTGTGGAGGTGCATTAAGGAGAAATATATATGACGAATCGATAAAACGACGACTCAGTACGAATAGTATGGCGTGGGTCAACGCCCACACAGCCAAGGAACATGAGGAAAGACAAATTTTCGACGTGCTCTGGTCAGGTTAATATAAAAAAGCGTGGCAAGACGAATGCCACGCGAGGAATGATCGGCGAGATGCTCGCGAATATATGTCGAGGAAAAAGCAACTTATCTAACTCGGAGCTTACTTTTTTTCTTCTACTGCGCTCGCCGCTGTACGACCAGAATAGGATACTGTTGGGCAAATGCTATCGATTTTCGTGACCTCTGAGGAAACACATCATTTCGTTCCTATCTATGTACACTTTTATTATTTCGTTCATACGTGTACCTTCAACCTTTTTTTCTTTTACAGAAACATTATTCGGTCTCCATCACTAAATTTAACTACATTTTTACACTCCATTTTGCTTTTTCGATGGAAAAATACGAGACGTCCTTTCCGGGGGATCCTCTGCGGCTGGACGTTATGTTTTTTCCTCGTCGTACCTCGTCGACATTTATTTACGTTTTTTTACCCGCTCATTCGTTCCCTGAAAATTTTCCTTCCTTTCAATATTTTTATTATTTTTATTTTTTATCATTTTTTAAAATTTATTTTAATTAATGCTCATTTTTATTATTTATCATTATTTTTTTTGGTATTTTGTATTGTTATTATTTTTATTTTTTAATATTTTTTCTATTTTCATTTTTTTTATTTTTTATTATTTTTAAATTTATTTTTATTTTTATTATTTAACGTCTCGTTTATACAAGAAATCGAGCGAATAGAGTTTCTGGCTAGACAACTCTCTGGAATGCAGCCTTTCCCCGATCGAACTATAAAAAAAAGTATCGCACGATGTTCAGTCAGAAATAAACGTGGGAATTAATTATTATGGGATTTAACGAGTCTGCGTTCGAATTGACAGATCGACGACTCGTTGTCATTAGGGCGTTGCGATATTCATGAGATTCTATATTATTTATCAATATCCGCGAAGCTCGGACGATCATACTGATGCATATAACGAAACGTTGTAAACAATGGAGACAGTCGCGTACGCTCGGGATAACAAATTAATCAGGAAAGTCTTAAAAGTGAGACTTAAAAAAAAATGGAGCGAAAAAAAAATTTGGGTCCATTTTATTGAAAGAAAAAATTGAATTTTTTTTTTTTTTTGGTTTTTATTGAGTTTGTTCGGAAAAATGTTGAATTTTTATTTCCTGCCATGGAAATCCGTCGATTTTTTTGCAAGATAAATAATTACTCACTGGCTTGGAATTTTATTTTCCAATCTCAAGTGATTTTCAACTCGAATTTATTTCCACCGATTATGAGAGAAGACGAGCACGGAGTGGAAACTGGAAAAATAGCGAAATAATAGGTCCGCAGTGGGAGAAAAAAATTCGCATCGCCATTATTGAGAAAAAAAAAAGAATAAAATTTTTTGTTCACTTTAAAAAAATGTTTTTCATGGTAAAAAAATATTTTTCATCGTTTAAAAATGTTTTCCACTAAAAGAGAACGTTTTCAATTTTTCAAAAATGTTTTTCATTTTCATTGAGTTTATTCGAGAAAATGTTGAATTTTTATTTTCTGCGATAGAATCTCTTCGATTTTTTTTCTCGAAAAAAAATTATTCACTGGCCTGACATTGTTTTTCCAATCTCAAGTGATTTTCAATTATAATTAATATCCACCGATCGTGAGAGACGAGCACGGAGTGGAAGCTGAAAAAATATCGGAGTAATCGGTCGCAGGAGATGGAAAATGAGTCAAAATCCATCTGTCAAATTAGAAATAAATTAAGGATAGACGGAGCAATGTGCCGGATACATGGAATACGGAGGCTCCACATTATTAAATAATCGTTGAATAAATAATGTTTGAAAGACTGATCCACGAATGCTGCGACATATTTAGCATTCTCATGAAATATTCCAGCACCAACTTCCACCTCGTTGTTTTATTTAATCGCATCCTATCGCATATTCAGTTATAAGTAATTTACTTGAAAATACAAAAACGAATGGCCACGCGAAAGCCATCGCATTAAATACTCATCCTTCACTTAAATATTTCATCTCCCTTTGGCGCCCGACTCTCATCCACTGAGCAACCAACATTTTATCATGATATCTGATTACCAAATGAAACAATAATCTCAACACGTTCGTTACCAAAGTATAAGCAAACTTAATGAATAAAGCGAGCCACGAGACTGGAGCTCTGTCGACCTGCTTGCCTCGTAATAATGCCAAAAAGACTCATCACGTTATTCAAGCAACTCGATTAATTAAACAGCAATTAAGCAGGTCGTCTGGTTCGTATCCAAAAAAAATTACTTTTTGGTCTTTTTCTGAATAAAAACTTTGGCCTTTGGGAAGCTTTTGCGTGGACCACGATTTTATTTGTTTCGATCAATTTTTTTGAATTTCGCTTGCGAAAAATGACGGAAGATTAAAATTTGAAAAGAAAATTGATTTTTTTTAAATTGGACAATTTTTCACAAAATTGTATTCATCAGAAATGAAAAATATTGTCAAAATATGGAAAATTTTTCAATTTTCGAGACCATTTTCAACAAGATATCGAAGTTTTTTGAAAAAAAAAATATTAATTTTCAGTGGCAGGAATAAAAAGCGAATATTCGATGAAAATTAGGGTTTGAGAATGATTCAAGAATCCGATGTGGATAAGTGTGTTTGTTGACAAATTTTGTAAGAGATAAAAGAGCAGGGTAAGAAATGGGGGGGGGGGGGTTGGAATGGAGAATTGACAAGGAGCAATTTGCACAGGAGAATGGTAGTCGAGGAGATAGGAGGGTCGATGAATTTTCATAGCCGGAACGTCGAGGGAACAGGGGAGAGGAGTTTTACTGGTCAGGCAAATTTTTCTCGCTCGTCGTAACGTAAATACGTTTCCGAAGCGCTATATCAATTAACACTCCATGACTCACCAGCCAAAAGCTCGTTAATAGACTACAATCGCAATTGTTGATGACGTCACAATAAAAATTGACAACGAGGGATACGAAAAAATGGAGCGTTGTTTATCGGACAGACACAAAAGCAACGATCGTTCGCGCGCCGTGGCATCAATTTTTCCATGCATCCTTTAGAATATCGAACGTGAAGTGAATTCAACAATCTACCTGTTTTACCAATTGCTCTTCCAACTGTTGGCCACGCCGTTTTCATACGCTTTGTGCATCAAATAAAACGTCTCGTGCATCGTGTTTTACATATTTCATGATCCTCTTGTTGTGTGTGTGCCTCGCCCTCTCCCAAAATCGCTTTTCGTTCGCCATACCATTTTATTACTCTCCTTTTT
>JAPYYS010001867.1:0-30875 GCA_030522525.1 Campopleginae sp. 14b
GTTCTTTCCTCCTCTCACTTTCTCCTTCCTTCTTTTCACACGTGGCTCTTTTTCTTCTTTTCTTTATATTTTTATATATATATATATATATATATATATATATATATATGTATTTTTATATATACGTATGTAAATAAATCTCGAAAAAAAAAAAAAACAAATAAAAATCTAGCTCTTAATACAGCTGGTACAAACGATCCTAAAAACTAATAAATGTTTCGGTTTTTTGTGTTCGCAGAAAGTGTTATGGTTTGCAAGAAATTCACTGAAAATGAAATTCGGTGAAAAAACATGGATATTTTATTGAAAACTCAATATTTTTTCATAATTTCAAAATTTTCGTTATTTTCCCAATATTTTTCATTCGTAACGAAAGTGCCAGCAAAATTCACGATTGGGATGACAAAAATTGACTTTCCGAAGAAACTTCCTTCAATATTTCGCGATGCAAGGACCAAATTTTTGGGATTTTTCGTAAAAAAAGTTCAGTCGAACGTTTCCAACAAAATATCCATCTTTTTTAACGAAATTTTCTTTTCAGTGTTTCCATTCTTTTTTTCGTTTATTCGCTGCCATGAGAGATCTATATTTATGTTTGTATATATATATATATATATATATGAGTGTATATAGGCGTGAGTTTTCGATGACTCGAAGTGACTCGAGTGCATCGAGTCAAGGCCTCGATCGATCGACTCAACTCTCGACGATATATACACCATAAAATATTGGAAAATTGGAAGAAAAAAAGGCAAAATGAAGTTTTTCGAGTGAATCGAGGGTTAAAAATTCGATTTTTTTTTTAAAACGAGGAAAAAAGGCAATGTAGAGCGGAAAGGGTGCAGAGGGAAATAAGGGTGAAAGGTTAAACCCGAGGGGACACGAAAGAACGATGGAAATTTGGACTGAACTAAATTCGTAATAAATAAACGATTATTATGAAATCACTGAAAATGAAATTGAGTGAAAAAACGTCGATATTTTGTTGAAAACGGTGAACTCAATATTTTTTGATAATTTCAAAATTTTCGTCATTTTGATAAGATTTTTCATTTATAACGAGACTCTTAGCAAAATTAACAATTGAAATGACAAAAATGTACTGTTCTGAAGAAACTTTCTTCAATATTTCGCCCCGGAATCACAGAATTTGAGTGATTTATCGAAAAAAAAAATCGTTCAATCCAACAAAATATCGATTTTTTCGAGAAAATTTTCTTTTCCAGTGTGATTATTAATCGTAGGGCTTGAAGGGTCGAAAAGTGGGGAAAGGGTAGGGATTGGCGACTCACGCAAGTTGAAAAAAGTAAAGAAAAGAATAAACTAGTATATGCAGTTGTTGTGTTGTTTTTTCTGATAGTTTAGTGTGGTGACAACTTATACAGACTTTGTATAAATGAGACAGAGAGATAACAAATAAATAACACAATGATAAACCGAGATAAACGAGGGAGAAGAAATAAATTCATAGTTACGATGTATTTTTATCGTGATTTTCTTTTGCAACGACTCGTATACAAGACTTTTGGGATATTGAGTAAAAACGACGACTGGGGAGGCTGAATTTTCATGATTTTTTCGTTCAACCTTAAGGGCACGTTAATACAAATAGATAAATAAATAATTACCATGGGCCATGCGTTCTCAATGAATGTTTGAATGAAAATATCGAGTCCAAACTTTCGAAGAATACCAGAAAAGTATCGAACAACATTTTAATATCTTTATGCTGATCGTTCGGGACATTGAAAATCTCCAAATTCAACATTTCTACGAGTTTATTAGAAAAAACAAAATAATTCTGAGGCTTGTGGGGCGTACAAAACGTAACAGAAAGTGCGAAACGAGAGGATATTCATTTGTTGACTAACTTTCATGGTTTTTCTTCAGGTTTTTATAGTTTTTTCCAAAGGGCCACAAAGCTCAAAAGACTTTGAATTATTTTCATCGGGAATTTTGAATTTTAACGCGTGAGGGCTGATCTGGGTATGACTCGGGAACTTTCGGGGGAGGTCAGGGGCGCAAAGGGGACGAACCACCCGCGGCACTCACTCGGTTCTCTGGAGGTGTTCACCCTGGTCCATTGACAAGCAACCTGCACCACCACCGAATCCGTAACCCTTCGGGCCGAATTTACGGGCGTGACAGACTTTGCAGAACAGCTGACCCTCGTGCTCCGAACAGTTCGTCGAGTCGAGAAGTTTGCTGCACAATCCTGAAATATTCCGAACCAACGGTTCTCTTTCTATTCGCGCTTCTCTAAATACTCAAGCTCCTCGAGTATTTTCTTACAATATATTTCCCATAGACGTGCTCAAGTTAAAAAAAAACAAAAAAACAAACAAAAAATGTCCCGAAAAAAAGAATTTTTTTTTATGGTAAATGTTTTTTTTTTTTTTATTTGTCGATTAAAATTTTTTTTTGGGGCAAGAAAATCTCATGGAGTGAGTTGTGTTTCTATATTATTTGGTTGTCCGGATGAGGGAATAATTTATGGAAAAAGACGAAAAAATTTGAGGCAATTGAAAAATTTCATAAAATTTTCAAGAAAATTATCGGATCGTTTCGGTAGAAAATTTTGAAAAAAATTAGTTTCCTAGATTGAAAAAAAAAACTAAAAAACCTTGGGTGGATTCGAATTTTGGTAAAATCATGATTAAATAATCGAACTGATTGGGGCATCGTAATTTATCAAGTTTTCCATTAAATGCCCATAAATTTGTATTTCCCGATGAAATTCGAGGTGAAAATTTGGGCGAACGTCCCCAGATCTCCTTAATAATCATAAAAAATAAAGATTCGCGGTCGAATTTTGTTTGGAGTTGCAGAAAAAAGTAAATTTTACGGAGACGGTTTTACGATGAAGAAAAAAATGATCGAGGGAACTCGATCGATAAGAAATGGGGAAGAGCGTGGGATTAAATTGATAGAGATTAAGGAAACATTGATTTGTAGACTCACCGCACTTGAAGCACATTTTGTGCCACTTGAGTCCACCGGCAACGCGTTCCTCCGCGGCGTAAACGGATTTGCCGCATTTCGGGCACTTGGGGTGTTCAACGGGCTTGAAAGGCATTTTGTTTATTCTGTAAAAAGATTTTTGCGAGATGCTAAGCATGAGAAATGAGAATAAAATGAAAAGAAATAATCAAAATGAAAAAATGATTCTCGGTAAAATGAAAATGTGATTTTTCGCGAGCTCGTCGCGTCGGACTAACGACACCGAATTACCAAGCTCGTGGCGATTCGGTAAGATGCAAATACGCTTTTGCTTCGGCGACGTAGCTCGCGCTCGGTGCGTTGCACGCGACGCGATCGCAATTATCTATTTCCGTAATCGGGATACGCTTGCTATACCTCTCCGACTATGCAATGGGGTTCTGCGCGTGCCCGTCTCTAACTATAGACGCGAAAAAACTTGCACTCGCGCGTAACACATCCAAAAAAGAAAAAAAGAAAAAAATAAGAAATAAATTCGTCAAAAAATGGGCTGGAAAAAAATATTTTCCTCATTCAATCAAACAGCAATATTTCTTCTCATTTTATCAAAATTCACACCCTAAAATACTCCTCACGGACTGGCCGGACATTTTTAAAGAAAAAATTCTTGACTCGGAACCCAAAAAACCAAAAAAAACCAAAAAATTGACCGAAAATTCGCGACAAAATAAAATATCGAAATGAAATAATTGATATGAATTTTTATCCGTGCCTGTACAATTTTTTAAGGCGAGTAAAAATTTTTAAAAAACTTCAAAGAAACGTAAAAAAAATAACGAAATTTGCCAATAATTTTAAAAATAATGCCAATAATTTTTAAATAAATGATTTTAAAAAAATTATCCGATGAAAAAATTAATAAAAAAATGTATCGAATATAAATTGTCATTGCTCGAAAAATATCGACAAAATAAAACATCAAAATTAAATCCTTAATATGAATTATTATCCATGCCTGAACGATATTTTGGGCTGAGTGAAAATTTTAAAAATAATCCGAAAAGAGCGTTAAAAAAAAATCAAATTTCATCATCATTTTTTATTATGCAATTTTTGTCAACTCTCAAATCTTTGCAATGAAAAAAAGCCTCGCGTGGATTGAGGTAAATTTTCTTGCGAGCTTTAAATATCGAGGAATGGAGTAAACGAAAAACGTTGGCCGGTGGCGACCTAATTAACCGCGAGTGGGCGTTGGTACGAGCAGAAAGTTTCAAATGAGCAAACGGAAGGTTTCCCGAAAGAAAAATGTCAGCCTATCATAGTTCAAGGTGGAAAGGTTCGAATTTTTGAGAATAGAAAAATGAAAAAAAAAAAAAACTGAAAATCCAAAAATATAATAATTCTCACGATTTTTCTCATGAGAGAAAAAAAAAAAAAAAAAATTCTTCTTTCGACTGTCGCTCGTTCGAAAACAAAAATATCGTTTGGCCGAGTCGCGTTCTATTCCTGGTAACGAGATCGCGGAAGACCTCGTCGGTGTGGCTCGTCGAGAGTCTCGGGCGAACGGAATCTCCGGTGCTTTTTTCCCTGCTACTCATTCGAGAGTGAATTACTCTCGTAAGTCTCGAATCCGGATTACACAACTTGCATAATAGCAAAGCGAACGAGGAATGAATAACTGGAATGAGGATAAATCGCTCGAACCAGACGTCCCTGAGGTCTACCAGATTCTTCAAAAACTATAAATCCCCAATCGCGCCTTTAATTCATTACCGATCCCTGAGTATTCAAAAAATCCACACACGCACATACAAACGCACAAGTTCAATGTCGTGAGGTTAAAATATAATGTTCATAAAAAACAATTGCCGAATAAATATTTTTTGACTTAATTTTTACTTGATTTTCACTCATCACCTAAAAATCAATTAAAACATTAATTGAAAACAATTAATAAATAAAATATAATTATCAATAATTATTATAATTATTATTAATAATTATTAATAAATTAATAAATTAATGAAAATCAATTTTCTCATGATGGCGTATACATCGATTAAATATAGAAAAAGATTGACTCGTCGTTTTACAAGAAACCAAAAAATCGGAACGAAAAATAAATAAAAATGTACAAATTTTTGAATATTTTTAATCAATCTACAAAAAATTGCTTTTTTTTAATGTTTCTAGTGAAAAAATATTCGACTTTGGGATTCACGAAGAAAAATGCGATAATTAAGGGAATTGGAGCGAAAAAAATAAAAAAATGATGGGCGAATGTTGATAAATTGGGGAGTCTGCAATATTGAGTGAAATTTATTGTCGTAAAAAGGTCGAATGCGTTAAGTATGCATGAAATATGTCTCGAGTTAATGAGAGGGTTGAATATGGTGGATGAAAGGTAAACAATGAGAGGAGTAGAGATTCGGCTGTCAGCAACGAGTGTCTATTTTGGTAATGAGCATGAAATCTCTTGGAGGTTATTCCTCGAAGATTGAAAATAAAATTTCGTTGGAAACGTTCGACTGAACGTTTTTTTTGAAAAATCCTAAAACTTTATTAATTGCATAGCGAAATATTGAAGAAAGTTTTTCCGAAAAGTAAATTTTTGTCATGAAAATGTTAAATTTTTCTGACAGTCTCGTTAGAAATGTAAAAAAAATGGTGAAAATAAGGAAAATTTTGAAATGATCGAAAAATCTTAAGTTCACCGTTTTCAACAAAATATCCTCGTTTTTTGACCAAATATCTTTCTCCAAAGTTGTAGAAAGCTGGAAGAAAAAGTGCCTGGACCAGAGCTCGAGCATCGTGAGTCTCATGTTAATTCTCGATTTGAGAATTGGCGGAAGAGGCTGGAAGGCGCGGGGGTGGGAGGAGGAGTGTGGCCCAGCGGAGAGTTCTATATTGGTGCAGGCCAGGCAAGGCAGGCGGCAAAGTAAGAGAGAGGCGTAGGCCGTTTTAACGGCGAGGCACCGACGCCGTATTAGGGAAGGCGCGTCCACGACGACACACGCGCGGGCGCCGCAATCCTCTCTCTCTCTCTCTCTCTCTCCCTTCCCCTTCGCTTCTCCTCCTCGCTCTTGTCTGCCTCAAGTTATATCATTTTCTTCCGGGTTCTCTGTCGTCTTCGCCCCTCCCTTCCTCCCCCCACCCTCTCTCCTTGCGACACTGTTTTTTTTTTCTCGATTTTATGAATTTTTTAATTTTTTTTTTTTTTTCCAACCGTAAATCTTCTTTTTTTATTATTTTTTTCGCTCCCCCCCGGGTCCCTCTTCACGTTTCCGTAGATCCGATACGCGTAAGTGGAACAAAAAATTTGTCGGTTTCATTATTTCGTAAATTCTCCCTCCTCCCCTTCTCGTCGTCGCCGGAAACACTGATTCGCTGCGAATAAAAATTTTTTCATTTTTTTTTTCTTCTTTGAATTTTTTACTCTCGCGGGAGAATCGTCTGCGGTTACATAAAAGAACGGGACGAGGGAGAATCGGCGGCACTTTTGGGAAGCGTGAATTTTTATTCGCGGTTTTCTATGTTTTTGCGAATTTTTTTTGACGCGCGCGATCTGTTCGGCGGATAAGAAAACGATGAGGCTCGCGCGTTGCTCTTTCGACTTGCTCCAATCCCTCGAGAATCTACATCCGATGTATTTTCTTCCGCGACGACGCTCGCGTTACCTTTTTTTTTTCCCAATTTAGTTTTGTTTTTTCTTGATCGAGCGTATTATTTTTTTCGGTACTCACCACTATGGGATTTTATCGATCGGAGGCACGAAAACCCAGCGAGCGTCTCAGTTTCGTTCTTGAATATTGAACAAAACAAAAGAAATAATTAATATTCGATGCTTCGGACTTGGCTGAGGGTTAAGGACTCGCTATCAAGGAAAACAATCTTTTTTTCGCTTTTTCTTCCGATCTCTCGATTATAACGCACCAGTATATTATTGCCACACTTCTGCACCGCACTAATACTGGATTCGAATGGCTCTTCCCGCGGCGAGTCACTCCTAGTCATACCGAACTTTGCACACGGCACGTGCTTCCCAACGTCAGTGCCGGTGCGAGAGGGCCAAAACGCTTTTTCGATCTCTCTCTCTCTCTCTCTCTCTCGAAGTTGGGGAGGAGGACGGATGAGGTTGAGGATCGGCGGGGAATGAAAGTTGCGAGGGCGAAGGGCACGGGATGTCTTTTTGATGAAAGTCCGTGTGTGTATGTTGGGCGGCGAGCTGGGAGAGAAGGAAAAATAATTGAGAGAGAAAAAAGAGCCGCCGAGGAATCGAGGACGTTTCCGATAGGACGAGGATCTCGTGAGCGAGAGGCTCGCACCGGCACAAGGACCATTTAGACAATCCTAGACTGAAGGGCGGCAAAGAACCAAGGGCTAAGGAGAGAGGGAACACCATATATAAGCCCGACACGCATGGTACTCAGGGGATTCCCCTCCTCGAACTAATTTATTCTATGCTATATGAAAGATATTTTTGGGAAATAAATTTTTTTTTTTCCTTCCACGTTCCTTCTTCGATATGTGGGTTGCCTCGTGGCTTTCATCCCTTATGAAGAATTCCCGAGGAATTTGACACAACCTATCCGAATCTTTCGAGTTCCAAGAAAAATCCTGAATTTTCTCGATTTCTGACACTGCAAATGAAATTTTGTCAAAATGCGTCCATGTTTTTTTAAAAACTCTATGTTTTTTCATGATTTTCAAATTTTTCGTATTTTCACAATATTTTTCATTCATAACGAAAGTTCCGAATAAACTTTCTTCAATATTTCACCCTGCAGGGACTAAATTTTTGTAATTTTTCAAAAAAAACACGCTCGGTCGAACGAATCCAACAAAATATCCATCTTTTCCATCAATATTTTCTTTTCAGTCGGTTCGCCAATCGAAAAATATATTTACTTTATTTTTGGGCTTAAAAAAAAAAAAAATTTCATTCGAAAATCGAGAAAATATTGAAAAAAATGAAAGTCCACAAAACAGATAAATTTGCATCCATAAATCGAAGAAAAAAAAGAAATGAAAATAAAAAAAATTGAGATAAAACATTTTTTTCTGATTGTACGAGAAAGAAAGCTCAATCGAGGAGACACGGAGGCAACAAAAGTGCATCAATGCAAGTGGGGGCGTTCAGGTGGATTCGTGTGGAAAGTTGTGGCTTCGTGTGCCAAAGCGACGAGAGCAAGAAAACTCGAACAGGTAGATACAATGACGTTGAAGTGTTTTTGCGCTCTTGGATGCCACAAAAAAGAGAAAAAAGATGGAAAAAAGAGAGGAACCGAGACGAGATGGAACTTATAACTATTACGTCGTGTCTCATAAGAAAACGAAGAGAGAGAGAGAGAGAGAGAGAGTGGCACGCACTCATCCGCTATTAATAGAAACTTGCTCAAAATGCTATTTCGAGTCTCGGCGTTTCTCGTACGTATTAGTGTATAATTTACGCACCAACACTGTTCCTTTTCCCTCTCCAATATTGCGGGAGGTATGGCCTATACGTTACAATCCATAAAACATGTAATAGACACGCATAAGTGGCTGAGATCGAAAAGGAAATGAGAACGTATAATGACACGAAGATCTCGAGTCTTTTTAGCGTTGAGGGAGAATCCAAGCATCGCGAGCCAATAAATCTCAAGAGCCATGACCCTAACTATTTATTTTTCAATTTTAAATCGACTCGTAAATCGATCCAATTTCCGGATGTTTTTCGATGTTTCTCCAGGCCGGAAACGACGACGAAGGAAAAATGGACGTCGCGATGTGATGAGTGCAAAAAAAAAATACGAAATCCAGCTCGACCTCGGGGGTTGACATATTTTTTCTTTCTTTCTTGCATATTCGATGAGCTGAAAAAATTTGTCCGTACCGGAAAAATGTTGTCGAGTCAGTAAAATAGAGAAACTTGGAAAATTGAGTTTTGGACGAGCTCGAGCGAAGGGAAAACTTACGAGCATCGCGTACCGATGTGTTGAGATTTTGACGGGGCTGCGCCGGATCTCACGCGGTTTCGCTGACCCTTCGCGCTCTGCTTGGGATCGTTGCACTGCCTGTAGTTGCATTTATTTCTCGGAGCACGTTGTCCCCAGCACGCGCTCAGCTCGTAGGTATATAATCTATACGGGCAACCCACTGATAATGAAATTTTGTCAAAAAACGTGAATATTTTGTTGAAAACGATTAACTACATTTTTTTTTCATAATTTCAAAATTTTCGTTATTTTCCCAATATTTTTCATTTATAACGAAACTCTCAGTAAAATTTACGATTGGGATGACAAAAATTTCTTTTCCGAAGAAACTTTCTTCAATATTTCGCGCTGCAACGACCAAATTTTGATAATTTTTCAAAAAAAACGTTAACTCGAACGTATCCAACAAAAAATCCATCTTTTCTACCAAAATTTCCTCTTCAGTGTCTTTTGGAGACGCGAATCGAGGGGCACGTCACGATCTTTGGGTGGATGTGATATAAATGGATCGGGGGAAACCGGAAGTGAGTAAATCGCGGTTACTGGGCATCTTCGGCGGTCACTGGAGTCAAGCAGCATAGAGTGGGCTCATTACTTGGTTGGGTGACCGCTATATGAGTTCGTTACGGGACGGAGGTTCAGGAAAAAAAATGAAAAGTTGAAAAAAAAAAACGAAAATACGAAAAAAATCTTGCCAAAGATTATTTTTTTATAATTTATGAATATTTTTGAAATTTTTTTCTGGAACAACAAACACACAAGAGTTTTCATGGCGTGGGTAGAAAATGGAGTTGTTAATAGCGACGGATCATTGCACTTTTACCGGTGAAGGCGTCTCCGATTTCCATCGTACACAGAGAAGATGGTAAAGACGGAAGAAGAGGGACTTTATTTTTAGAGGAATTCTCGTAATCTCTGCTTCAGACTGGCTGGAAGTTGCCGCTACTCTCCGCCATACCATAATCCTTTCTTCGCGGCCTCTTATGCTCTCCAAAAATTCAACTCGACCGCTCTTCATCTCTTTGTCTCCAACACGAGTGCATAATTTGCACAATTTACTCGAAATTCCTCGTCCTGATCAACATCCAGTACACTCCGAAAGAAAACGGAGCGAGAAGGAGAGAGAGAGAGAGATTTATTGATAGATTGATTTATAATTTGCCTTAGTCCGCGAATTATTAGGCAATAAGAAAAATAATACAGAAACCAGAAATATATAATAACCGAAATGAATGGAATAGTTTTTTTTTTTATTTCTTTAATACAATTTGGTAAATGTAATTTATAAAATTGTATAAAAAAAACTGAATTAAATTTTTAATAAATCCAATTCATTAAATTCTATTAAAAAATTGATCTGAATTTTGAATAAATTAAATTTATCAAATTTTCAATGAAATTTTTCATTACAATTCTAATTTGAATGAAAATATTGGAATTTAATAAAATAAAATAAAAAATGAAATGAAATTTAATTAAATGTAATTGAATTGAATAAAATTTGATAAAATAAAATGAAAGAAAAAAAAATGGAATTGAATTGAATTAAAAATGGAATGAAAAAAAAATTTTCAAAATGTGGAGAGAGAGCTGGAGAGAGAATTTCTAGAGTGGTATACAATTATCGTGTCTCGAATGGTCGTGCCGTCGTGTCGTCGAAAATCTTGGATGTACCGAAAATAATCGATCATGTTGAGATTCGAAGACAGAGCTTTTCCGATGTGTATATATATAAATGGTAAAGACGAAGAAGACGAGCTGCCAGGAGGGAAAATAGCATCGGAGCTTTGGAGCATGGAGTACTTCAATAATGCAACTTGGTGTGGAGCTGAGCGTTGTGGGTGTAGAGCCGAAGGAAAAGGTGGGGAGGGGCGAGGGCAGGGGCTTCCGATAAATCCGAAATTAGAACGAACCGAGGGAAAATTCTGATAGAGACTGCTGGGTACACCAGAGTTGTTAGATTGCATTAAAATGGAAAATTCATACCGATACTGCTGAATGAATAAAAGCAACCCGGCAAAACCGAACACGCGATTTTCCGCTGATTTTCAAACTGTTTCTTTATTTTTTATTATTTATTATCCTCATTTCTAGGGAACTCGTTATGACCATTTTGCCAAACAATTTTTGAACCCTCGATCAGCATCAAGACCATTTTCAAATGGCCTTATTATATTTAATTAATCAATATAAATTATAATTAATATTAATTATATTCTATTTATGAATGAATAAATTTGATAAATTTATAAATTCTAATTTATGAAAAAATTATAAAAATTATAAATTATATTAAATAATGATAAATAATTAAATATTAATAAAAATAATAAATAATCAAATTATATTAAAATTGAATAATATTAATATGGAAACTCAAGTTTCAACGATCCTACGAATAGTGTCGATTATTGCCTTGCGAGACCAAAAAATCCGCGTTCGCCATTTTATTTCCTCGTTCGCGATATTTCGTACGCGAAAAATTTTCCACGCGCGCCCGATCATAACGACGCCCTTCGAGTTATGACTGTACTTTTCTAATTCTATTTTACAGATGTGATTCTTATTCGTACGGGTACCGGTACGAAGAAACGACAGCTGGGGGTCGCAGCTATTTTATTCGAAAGCTCGTTCAGCAGAGCAAACGAAAATTATCCTCATCTTTCTCGATTCATTTCCCAAGCCAAACTTTCCTCTCTTTTTATTTTTCTCCCGCCTCTGCGAGCCGAGAGCTACTCGCTTGCCAAACTCGCTTCTCATCGCCAAAATAACTTGCACATTTTTCCGACACGTCAGGTGCAAGAGCCAGTCATTGACTCACTCAATAATTAGAATGCATTGTAACTCAGCTTATAACTTTCATCAATCATCAATAAAACATTCTCGTTTTTAGAGAAACGACAAGAAAACGCTTTTTTTCGAGTACCTCTGATGAAAAACATTCCATACTTCGCTGAGCTAACCTCGAGTAAATATTTTCTCACAAAATCAATGTTTTCAACCCAAATTTTTCCAACTTTTCCCTAATTCACAAGATTCTTCCAAATTTTTCCAATTTTTATCATTTTTCCCACATTTTCTCAATTTTCTCCAGATTTTCCAAATTTTTCCGATTTCTTCCAATTTTTTCCAAATTTTCCGAATTTTTCCCATTTTTTCCGCATTTTCCCAACTTTTCCAAATTTATTCCAGATTTTTTTTTCATTTCTTGCGAGGATGACACCAAGATTTATGATTGAAAAAACCAAAAATCCGATTTCCGAGGAAACATTTAAAAAAATATGTATTTTCGTGCTAACGAGAATTTTGCAAATTAACCAAAAATAATTGAATCGAACGTTTCAATTTTTGAAATTGATTAATTATTTATTGATTAAAGTTTGATTGGTTTTGAGTAAACATTCAACTTGCCAATGACTGTAGAAATGAGATCTTCAATGTAATTTGATAAAAATTGAAATTGAATGAAAAGTAATGAGTATTCGGTTTTGATTTTTGGAGAAAGATTGAATTGTTCCGAGATAAGGAAATTGTGACGTAATTTAGATGAAAATTGTTGTCGATGAAGAACCAGAGCTTTCGTCCTCGAACTTTCTCTCCGATGAAACACTTGGCTGGTGCGTTTCTACATCACGACAGGACTAACAATAAGTACACATAGAATTCCCAAGGGACTTGACGACTCAGGAGTACGAACGTTGGGCCAATATTGTCACCCCAACAGCGTTTTCCTTCTCTCTCTCTCTCTCTCTCTCTCTCTCCATTCTGCTCCCTTATTTCTATTCCGAATCCCCGAGGAATTCTGCGTGTGAAGATTAATTCTCGAGACCTCACGACAATATGAAACTTCACGCTTATACCAATAACAATATTTTCATCTCCATAAGACAAAAAGCTCCCAAAAAATTCCGAGTGAGTGTAAATTTTGATGAAAATATTAATTTATTTATGCACCGATTTTAATGAAACATAAAATAGCTCGAATTCACCAGAGGAATGAAAGACTTTGTGAAATCGTTGATTCAGCAGACGGAGGCACTGAAAAGAACATTTTCTTGGATATGTTCGACTTGACATTTTTTTCAAAATTACAAACATTTTTAATAAATTTTCTTCGAACAGTGAATTTTTGTCATGCCAATCGTAAATTTAGCTGACAATTTCGTTGTAAATAAACAATTTTGTGAAAATAAAGAAAATTTTCAACAAAATATCGACGATTTTTTGACGAAATTTCATTATCAGTGGGCGCTCTCATTTCGTTTCAGCTCCGGAAAGATTTTTTGCAGCGACGCGATTGACTCGTTGCAAATTATTGAAACGAGCAAAACGTGCGATCGAATTATTTATTATTGCGAGAAATACGAAATTTTGGTTTAACTCGATCGTCGAATATTATCAGAATTTCGAGCCATAAAAATTTACGTATATCTATGCGTGTGTGTGTGGAGCACATGTAAATAGATAGAATTGGATGGATAGGTCGAAAAGGGTGTGGGAAGGGATGGAGGAAAGAGCGCGTATAACGTTCGATGGTTGCGGAAACGTTATGCAGATGTAGCAGAGACTCGAGGGCTCGAGTTTTATTGCTGTTAGCTCGACGTGGGGTAAACAGCAAACTGCATCGAAAGCTCTCTAGTGGAAAGAGCTCAACAGAGGGAACGAGGAACCTTCGTCTCCTCTTTTCAATTCAATTGCAATAACTCGGTCCGAGCGTTATATCTGGTGAGAGTCAGTACGATTGTGGTGTAAAATAAAAACGCAGACTTTTTCCCTCTTCCATCAATTTCGTGATTCTTTTTCAATGCAATCTTTTTTTTTATCGATCAAAAAATTATTTTTTCCTCAGAAGAATATTGAGAGACCGCAGAAACTTGGCGATTGATGAATTTTCAACAAAACATTGAAATTTAATCCTGGGAGGAGTTCATAAAATAATATAATAAGAATTTACTAAAATAAAATAAATAAATGAATAAATCAATAAAATAAATAAAATAAATTAAAAAAATAAATGAAATAAATAAAATAAATCAAATAAATCAAATAATCACGAAATTCCATAAAATTCTAATAATTCCGAATCTTCCCATGCTTTTAAAATGGCAACATTGTTGAGTGTCGCCACTTTTCTCCATGCATGAATTATTTTTACGAAATTCATTGAGCACTCCCATCCTGAAAGGATTCGCATTTCGTAATGCTCGTGGTTTCTTCTTGCTCTTGGATATGAAGAGCGATCTGCGTTTCCGAGTGACGACAAGTGAATGAATGAACGGAATAAATGTCATTCTGTATTGCTTGACACCGATTGTCTTTTTGGTTTCTCATCTAATGCTCTCGCGAAGGTATTTTTGCTTTGCCTCTCCCTCTCTCTCTCTCTAGAGATATATATGTCATTCAGGTCATGGTACTCTCTGGCACAGCGAGGGTGAATGACTCCGAGAAATCCATCAACCAGTTCGAAGCTCATCCACATGCTCGCCAATGTGTGAAGAAAAAGAGAAAAAAAAAAAAATTTCATTTCTCGACTGGAAATTCGATCGAGCTGTTTCATTTTATTTGCCCAAACATATCTAGCAAAAATGTATTAAGGAACGAACACATTTGTGTATTTACGTCCATAGACACGCGAATAATCTCGAGAACATAAATAAATTGGGGCTCAGTTGAATTTATTTAGTCTCGATGAAAATTAGCCACCAATTTCCTCATTGAATTAATGCAGGAAGTAATTAAAAGGCCTCTCGCCATAGCCACACGTATTATTATCCGATTCCCCACGCATAATTCTCGCTCCGAATAAAATTCGATAATTCCATGCCCTGCGCGGACCATGCAACGAAAAAAATAGCGAAATTCAACGTTTCGCCTAAAATTACACGTAATTAAAATAAGCTTTTTGCTTCGATTCATGCCTCCCAGGATTATCAATTAAATGAACAAACTCTCGACCGTTATTCTGAACATCGCCGAATGGAAATCTTGCCTCCCATAACGGCGCAGCCGCATCGACGAGAAAGCAAAGAAGACGTTGAATTAAACAACGAACATTCAATAGAGAATGCGAATTTGAGAGAACGTGATGAGCAGCTCCACGGATGGAGCGAAATTCGATTAAGGAGCTTGCCTACACACGACAATATGATAAGAATTTAAATCAAATTTGGTGATTATATTCTTTAGCATCAAATACGATGACACTAATTTTTTTCTATTTTTTCTTTATATAGTTGTCGAATAATTCGAGTTTACAATATGCAAAGGATATACCTATATATATCTGGATTGGATGCTTATGGATATTCTAGTGTTGCATTATTCGAGATCTATGTAGGAGAAAAATTGGAAGAAATTTGTATATTTATATTAATTAATAAAAAGTATGCTCACCAAATTTCAAGAAATTTCGAATTTTCCTATGATTTTAACATCGCCACATAGTTGTGGTGAGAAAATGTTTTGTTTCTTACTCGAGAAAGAATTTTTTTTGCTCAATTTATTAAGAAAAAAAGAAGAAAATTTTTGTCTTGAATGAGAAAAAAGAAAATTAGTTCAATTTATGAAGAAAAAAATGAGAAATATTTTGTCTTTTTGTTTTTCAAGCTAACAACTAGATTGAAGAAAAAAATTATTCTTATACATTTAGTGAGAGAAAAATATGTATTCGATCTGCTGTTCGATGATTGAGAAGGAAATAAAATTGGAGATGGAAATTTCTCGCGTCGGCACGTTCTCTGGATATAAACGCGTGCTAATCGTAAGCATCAGGAAGAGGCTCATCGTTCTGAATAAGTCTCAAACTCGTTTAAAGCTCTGGCTCTTGGTCCTCGTTGAGAATGAGTATGTAGGATGTTATAGAGATGAGAAGAACTCAACCCCGGAGTCTTAACACAGAGAGATGATGGCCCAGTTCCTCGCGTCTCACCGGAGCGTGGAGAGCCCTCACATTTCCCTCTTTTCTCTCTCTCTCTCTCTCTCTCACTCTCTCTTCTCCTTCTCGTCCTCCCAGCTGCTCGATCCTCCCTCTCCCCTAACTCTTGCTCCCCTTAGACTCCACAAAATATTAGAATATCCCACGCGCGTAATACAATCCCGTTCCTAAGGTAACCAAATTTAGCATGTGACTAGCAGACGCCCTCGAGACACTTTGCCGAGGCATAAAGAGCCAGCGAGCTCGATGACTCAGTCGTAATGACGAGCCTCAATCAGAGTGACACAAAAATTCAAATTTTTTTCTTTTTTTTCATCATTTCTTTCCTCTTTTTCCTTGGACAACGATTCCTTGGGCTTTGGAGGTTCCCACGGTCCTGCTCGTACGAAAGAGGCCAAGGATCCTCGTCCATCAGGGTCGTGGAAATGTGACCAAACCCTTTTGAGCCGTTGCACTCATCGGTGCTGTCGATTTTTGCCAAAAACCTCGACAATCGAGCGGAGGGAATTGACATTTTTTTCTAGTCGTTTCATTTTTATGGAATGGAGAAAAAAATGGTGTATGGAAGAATTTACATGGGCGATTTGATTCTCTTTGATAAATATGCGTTGAGATAAAATTTTGTTGGAAAAAAATCGATGTTTTGATGGAAAAGTTTGACTAAACATTTTTTCCGAAAAATCACGATAATTTTGTCATTGCTGGGCGAAATATTGGAGAAAGTTTCTTCGAAAAGTACATTTTTTTCATTCCCATCCTTAATTTTTCCAAGAGTTTCGTTACAAATGAAAAATATCGTCAAAATAACGAAAATTTTGAAATGACAAAAAAAAATGGACTTTTCAACAAAATATCGACGTTTTTTCACAAAATTTTATTTTCAGTGTGCAGTAAGAAACGTTGGTAAGGGAAGAGACACGAAGAAAGATATTCCAAAAATGTCTATCGCGTCTTATCCAAGCCCAGTTAAATCACCAAATTACTCTCGTCTCTTACGAATTTTTGGCGATCCTCGATTTTCCTCGAGCTAGAGATGCTAAAACGTTGGAGAAATATATTGGATCGAGGAGGGAGCAGAGGGACGATTTTATTATTTTTAGCAATGCGATTCGCGCAACGTGTCCTTGGGAATACGCAAGCACACGTGAGAAATTGCGATAACTCTTCCCTCGATGCACTAAAGATGATCTATCGGATGGTAAAACTGCACTCAAATGAAAATTTCGTTGAAAAAGATCGATTCTTCGTTGGATACGTTCGACTAAACGTTTTTATAAAAAATCACAAAAATTTCATGAGTGCAGCGCGAAATATCGAAAAAAGTTTCAAACGGGCGAAAAAAAAATTCGCAATAAATAATTTTTCCATTCCTCTCTAAAGTCAAATGCTCCGGGAGTTTAAATTATTTAAAAAAATAAAAAACAAAAAAAAACCAATGAGATCGCGCGAGTTGATGTCTAAAAATAATAAATCGACAGGCTCATTAATTAATTCATTAATAAATATTTAATCCATATTTTTTAATCGTTCGGGGCGAGGGAGAGAGATTTCGGAATGGATGAGATAATATGACGGAGGAAGAATTCGAGTTTTGGGAGATCGACACGGTTCTATTAATAAAGAGGCGAGAGCGATTTGACGAGCGGGGTTGACTGTATTTTTAAAACTGTGATTAACCAAGGAACTCACGAGCTCACACACACGAACGTATATATATATATATATATATATATACGAGTATGAATAGACATATATAAATTTATTTGTTATACGACTCGTGGAAATATTTCTAACGACGATAAAATGACTCGTTCGAGAATTTTCTTCGTGCTGCGCGAATATTATCTAAAAGTCTTTCTTGTCCCCTGTCAGCGAATCTTTATAAATTATCGTCGCGAGCAACTCGAGCCGCTCTGCCGGAAGAAAATATTATTTCATACTACGATTTCCACTCGAATAATGTGATTGTTGATGTATTAATCGCGTTACCATTTAATTCGACTCGATCCAATTAAATTAAACTCCATTATGATTAAACTTTCGGTTTGCATCGTTTAAATTTCTTCGATCTGCGATTCTCACTCACGTGAACCTGCACAGCTGGCCATTCAAAACGCATTCGCTTCGTGACGATTTTTTTTTTATTTTTTATTTTTTTTTTATTTTATTATCGAGGCAGAATCTCGAATTTCGAGAATTTCGAAAGTGTGGTAACCAGACTGGGTCTTTTGGACCCAGACGCATTTTTTTCTGTACCGATGCTTAGCTATATAGGAATATTAGAGGAGACGCTGAGCCCTTTGAATAGGGAATGATTTTCTCATGGAGGGAATACATAGAATTCAAAATTTTCCGAATTTGCAACTTTTTTTTTTCGACAATTTTGGAAATGCGGTTTTTTCAATATTGAATTTTTCAATTATTTTATGAAATTTATTACTTTATGAGCTTGTTTCATCAAATTTATTTATTTATGAAATGATTTCATTGAATTTATTCATTTATTAGATTATTTTATTAAATTTATTAATTCATTAAATTATTTCATTTAATTTATTAATTCATTAAATTGTTTTATTTGATTTATACAAATATTTTATTAAATTTATTGATGTATTAGATTATTTCCTTAAATTTAATAATTTATTAAATTATGTAATTTATTGATTAATTCGATTTTTCCGTATTAACATTTTTTTAAATCAAATTTTTTTTTTCAATTCTCATTTTTGCGAATGTTCTTATTTTTAATAATTTTTTAGACAATCGACCAACTTCATGCGTTTGTGTTTCCTTTGAAAAAATGTGAGATCGTGAGATTTAGAAAAATTCTTCCTTTGGAACGTTTCTCAATCAGCAACAATTTGTCAACATTGGCCTGAGTTATGGCCAACAGTAACACAGTGTGTTACTATTTTTAACGAAACTGGATTATCACTATATTTACTCAAAGATTTTGGCATCGGACTTTTTAAAACTACGATGGAACGAAAATTCAGGAAATGGAGAAAATTGTTGACTCACTAAAAATGAAATTTCCTCAAAAAGCGTGGATATTTTTTTCAAAAAGGGTCAACTCAATATTTTTTAATAATTTCAAAATTTTCGTTATTTTCACCATCTTTTCCATTTATAACGAAACAGTCAGCGAAATATACTTCATGATTTTTTTCTGCAATGACAAAATTTTCGTTATTTAAAAAACAAAAAAAACGTTTAGTCGCGATCGCTAAAATTGCAAAAAACAACAGAAAAAAAAAAAAAATTCCAAAAATGATAAAAATTGACGAAAATCATTTTAAAAAAATATATACCCCGCGAAAAAAGTGTCCGGACACGAAGAATTCGTCGAGAACTCGTTTGCGCCTCTCTTATGTAATGAAAAAAAAAAAAAAAAAAAAAAAAAAAAAAGGAAGAAAAGGAAAATAAGAAAAAAAAAAAACAATATTTTGGATCCACTTCTACGGAAAGAGAATCGCTACTTATGCGTGCGTGGGCGATAGCGATGGCATAAGTACGAAAATAAAGTGAGTAAGCCACTTGGCAAGAGAAACAGACCGTCGACGCGGTAAGACTCATCCGCCGAATCTCGCACACACCGCGCGCGCCATGAAATTTCGGATGACTCATTCGCGTAAAAAGTCACATCGGCACACTGTCCTCTGTCTCCCGATGCGTACTACGCCGGCAAACATATTCATAATCAGTGTTTCCACTTGTTCTGTTCTCGCTGATGTTGTTCACATTGTGGCCAACCGTCGCCCAAATTTATTTCGTTCTCCCCAAAGAATGAATAAATATTTTCACTGATTTTACAATTTTTTCAATTTCCATCAATTCCGGGCAGCCTTTGGTACTCCAGCCACGATCTATTTTCAGTTGGACCGCGACACGTTTTGAATTCGTTGCGAAAAAAATAGTGATGACCGATTGAAAACCTTTCCGACGTTCAAAAATCAGAAGAAAACAAAAAAAAAAAAATTTCGTTGGTTTTTGTAGTATAAATAGGAAATTCCACAATTCTTATGGATTCGTTCTCGTTTATTGATTTCTGCAAATATTTTTCGCGGCACTACACTTTGTTTTTGTTCAATTTTGTAATTTGTTTAAAAACCGTCGATATTTTGTTGAAAACGATCAACTTAATTTTTTTCTATAATTTCAAAGTTTTCGTTATTTTGACAATATTTTTCATTTATAACGAAAATGTCAGCAAAATTTACGATTGGAATGACAAAAATTTACGTATCCAAGAAACTTTCTTCAATATTTCGCGCTGGAATGACAAAATTTTTGTGATTTTTCGAAAAAAACGTTGGCACGAACGTATCCAACAAAATATCGATGTTTTCCAACAAAATTTTATTTCCAGCCAACTAAACTTTATTTTACTTATGTCTCGAAATTATTTACCGCGAGAGGCTTCGTAGATTCTCAAAGTTTTATTTTATCGTTGGTTGGTAAACGGGAACGCTCAAAGGTAAAGGTTCTTTCGACTGTATCAATGGGCGATTTATTGCCGACCGTCAAATTTTACCAGCCACTGGTTCGAAAGGTTTTGCCTTTTGCGACCATTTTCGAATTTTAATTCTGCGTCAATCGAAAGATTGAGGAACAAATGTCCATCAGGTAATTATTATTTTGCATTAATTTTGATGGAAATTTATTTATTACAAAAAAAAAAAAAAATCCTGAGGTTGCCGCATGGACCTCAAATTTTGAAAAGCCACGAGCTCGATGAGTTTTTTTTTTTTTTTTTTGCTGAGCGGTTCGTCCGCCGGTACCAAAATAATTCCTACAAATTTTTCCTCCAGGAGCCTCTGAATAAAAAGTTACCGATCGTTTTCCATTTGACGAAAAATGAAAAAATTTTCGAAGCTCTCAAATAAAACTGAGAATCTGATTTTTATTTGTTCGTCTCGCAGTCGCGAAGGTCGTCAAATTCTGCATTCGGCAGCGGCCTAGAAGAGTGAAAAATAAAGTGACTAAATTATATTTTGTATCGTGAGATCGTTGCCAAAGTGGTACTATTAATATTATTTCCGAAATTTGTAATAACCGTGAGAAAACTGGTTAAACACGAAGTTTTACTTCAACGGAGCATGACAAAAATTGGTAACAATACAAACTTCAGTTTTGCTCATCGAAATATAATTTTCGAAAACTTGAAATGATTTACCGAAGGTTTACAAAATTTTAGTATAATTTATAGTTTCCTTTCAACCTTTTTATTCAAATTGTTTGAAAACTATTTATTTATCGATTCATTATTATTATTTAACTTGTTTATTTTACTATTTTATAATATTATTATTTATAATTGTTTATTCATTATTATTTATTTACTTATTATATTATTATTATTCGTACTATTATTTATTTTTTATTTCATCTTCATTACTATTTATTATAATTCATTATTATAATGAAAAATAATTCGTAATTGATAAATAAATAAAAAATAATTTTCTAATAAATAATAATAAATGATTATTTTTTAAAAAATTATTTTGAAAAATTTCTTTAAACGAATTTGCGTCTGCTGACGCGGTAAAAAAATTGATTTCGAGTTTTTCTTTTCCGGGGACTCCGATAAATATTGAAAATGTCGGAAATTTGGATCGGAGTATTGAGTAATTTTTAATTGAAAAAAAAAAAAAAAAAAATAAAAAATAAAAAAATAAAACAATTATTCTGGAATGACGATCGTGTGGATGGAAAATTCTGTGAAGAAACGATTTCCGAGACGCCGCAGCCATTTCGTGACAAGAATTCTGGTCCCTTGCCATTTGCTCCAAGTATACAAAAGTGAATCATACGACGAACAATCCGGACAGCGTGACCTTTCGCGACAAAATCACTGCCCCAGTCTCATACGAATTGCTCCATTTTATTACTTCGATAAAAATGAATAAGTCCCTCGACGATTTCACCAGCAAACGGCGAAGTGAACGCTACGAGCCAAATTTGCAAAATCCCCATAGAAAAAAAAATCATATTCGTATTGCGTTGACTCGAAATTCTCACATTTTTTTTTTCCAGCCACAGAAAATCCGCGGCCATCACATTTCTATTTTTTCACCCTCGCGATCACTGTTTTCTTAAATGAATTAAAAATTTCTTCAAAATTGAAAAATCAAATTAATTAATTCATCAAATTGGAAATTAAAAAATTTCGTATTGGAATATGAAAAATTAAAAAAATTGTAAATTGAAAAATGAATTATAAAATTCAAAAATGGAATAAAAATTTGATTTAGAAAATTAACTTTCTTCTCGCACGAACGAGAGGAAGAAATTTTTTATAAAAATAAAAATCCACGTCAAACGTCATATAAAACCTGGAAAAGATCGATGAAGAACGAGAGTCGTCAAGATCGACGTGATCACGAAAATATCGCTGAGAATAGTTTCGTGGAATGGTGGAAAGCCCGACACGTTCCCATGTGTCGTGGTGGATTACAACCCTAACACTGTGACGTCATCGACACGAACGGAACAACAAAACATTGAGAGCGTGGCCAAAAACACTTTTCCACTAAACTTTATATATATATATATATATATATATGTTTTCGTCTATCACTGACAACACTGCCATTACGAAAACGAATGCCACGTAGAGGAGAAGCTTGTATTTCAGTTCTTCAAGAATTTCCATCTCATCGGAACGAGCTCCACCATTTTTTTTGTCTCGTTATCTCCGCAGGGAGATAATTATCAAAATTTTCATATTTAGCATAAAATTGCTGCTCGTTTTTCGTCCTTGATAATTGTGCACAGATTTTCTGTTAAATTTCCAAGTTAAAAGTAGGGCAAGTTTACGTGGAGCACGTTTCGAGAATACTTTTCGGAGTCATTTAAATTTGTTCACATGTGAGGAATGTCCTGGAGCAGATGGATCTATTAATAGGGGGATCCAAGGTCTTTCGGTCATGTGTGAAAAATCTGCAAAATACTGACCGTGTGGCTGAGAAACATAATTACGCCGATCGGCTCGTATCGTGAAGAAAAAAAAAAAATTACCCTTGTTTTTTCCCCGATTAATGAATCGCTCGTCAATTTTTTTTTTTTTTTTTTTCAACAATTTCCAAGTTTTGTTTTCCTCCGCTTACGTAAGCGGCTGAGATGGAATCTGCTCCGTTTCCGTATCGCTTACGGACTCGCTCCACTTTTCGTCGAAATGCATCGATGACGACATTTTTTTATTTACGATCCAGCAAAATTTATTTTCAAAAATTTCTAAAGAACAACGAAAATTTCGCATTTTTTATTTGAATTTTGCAATTAAAAAATGATAAAAAAAGAAAAGAGCTTCATTTTCCTGTTGAGAACCGAAAATTCCTCGAGGGGAGGAAATCACTGAAAATGTTTTGACGTCGAAACGTCAGGAGGGGGCTGGTTTTTTTTTTTTTTTTTTTTTTTTTTTTTTTTTTTTTTTTTTTTTTTTTTTTTTTATTTTTTTTTTTTTTTTTTTTTTTTCAAGGGAATTTCGTCAGACAATCGAACATTTTTTTTTTTTGGAAATTAATTTTTTTCTGATTTTGATGAATTTTACTTTCCCAGGAGGATTTTACGTGTGGCGCCGATGCTCTGTCCGGCTTGGGTTGCTCCTTTGTTGGAACCAGCCTGGAGACCAATCATACCTTGCCCAGCACGAAGTTGTTCCTCGGTAAAGTCACGTTTGCATTCCTCCGATGGTTTCGGTCCCAGGGAAGGTCCAGAGTATTCGGGATGTTTGTATGTCTAAGGAAAATGGAAAAAAACGTCGAATTCGTTTGGTTGAAATTTTTATTTCAGTTATTTTCGGCGAAATATCAAAAAAGTGCGAAAAAAAATTATTTTTTCCTCGTTCAATTGTTCTTGGAATGCAAAATTCTTGGATTGAGCATTTTTCCATTCGAAATTGAAGGAAAAATATTAAAAAAACATCGAATTCGTTTTATTAAAAAAAAAAAATTTCGCTTATTTTCGGCAAAATATGAAAAAAATTTCGAAAAAAAATGATTTTTTCCTCGTTTAGATATTCTAGGAATGGAAAATTCTTGGATCAACGATTTTTCCATTCGAAATCGAAAGCAAATTAAAAAAAAAATACAAATTTGTTGATTTTTCAATTTTTTCAAAATCTTACCGTGCGGCCCAGCGAGAAAAGCGTTGTGATGACTTGTGCTATGTCCTTTTTCTCCCAGAGGTCGACAGTTTGGAAAACATCAGTGTCGTTGACTCCGTATTCCTTCAGGGCTTTCTGGAATCTTGGAATTAAATTTTTGGACGATTAAACGAGGAATTTAAAATTTCAAAAAATGAATTTTTATTTCGTGATCGATTGGGGGAACGAGGGTTCGCAAATTTCAACTCACACGTTGATGTTTTCCATCATCTTGAATTGTCCACCGCTGGTATTGATTTTGGGGATTGATCCCGGAGCGATTTTGTTCATCAAGTGACAGAGAACTTGTCCGTCACGAAGAACGTCCTCGAAGGCTTCGCCAGCGGGGAATTTTTTGCCGAGGACAGCCTCGATCCATTCCTGGGCTTCCTTCTCTTGCTGGGGATCGCGTTTCGCAGCGATCTGTGAGGATTTTCGGAAAATTATTTTATTCGCAAAATCCCAACCAAAAAATGCGAATATTTTTTCCGCCAACTTTGGAGCCTCGGCAGGGGTAGAAAAATGTATCAAATGTAACAAATCCGGGATCATTTTAAAGGTAATTAAAAAACGAAGAGAATCAGCCATGGTGAAGCCTTCCATCTCGAATAGAACAAAAGTTACAGCCATTTTTGTGAACCGATGAAAAATTTCAAATTTTCTCCATTTAGAATAATACATTTTTTTGAATTTTTCATAAATTAGTACAATGTCACAGTCGCTTGGAAAACGATATTTTCAGCTCCACGTGAAGCCATCGGCCCAGATAGTTTCACTATGAACTGCATTTTATAAAAAATCCTTAATCCTTCTCAAGATCGACGACTGGAACACAATTTTTTTTTTTTTCCTTTTTTAATTGCCAATCGCAATGATTCAGTGTGTTTGTTTTGTAGGATGATTTTTCAGCACGAAACGAACAATACCTTAGCGCGGACTTGACGTTCTAGAGCCATGTTTCGTTATTTCGTAGTGAATCTTGTCGTCAAACGAATTTTCACTGAAGTGCTGAATTTCTTGTCTCGAAGCTCTTTATATCCCTGCCCAAGAAATCTCAACGCGTATCGGTGTCCAGCCCACGCTTTTTTCAGGAGTAAACTCCCTCTCTCTCCCTCTTTTTCGATCTTTCTTCCAACCTATCAAAATATATGCGTCCCCCATTTTCCAACAATTTTCAAGATCTAATATTAGCCATGCTTGTTTCTTACCAACGTTATAGACGCAGTCAAGACTGCGTGTTTAGTGATGATGGTGTTAAATCGAGAAAAATTCGTGCCCGATGAGCAAAAGTCTCAGGGACTTTCCTCGAGATTCCGAGACCCCTCGATCCACAAGAAAATATTGTCTCCTCTCAGAGTTGGACGCAAAACACTCCAAGAGCATTTGGGAAGTTGGACAAGACTCTTGAAAAAAGAGCTCTTGTCAAAACGAGCTACATGAGCACTGACAGATCCGTAACGTCATAATTTGACAACGAGTGACCTCGACCATGTTAAAAAAACGCAAAATCATCGACGAATATTAGAAATGCCGAGGCGATTTAATTTTTTTATCATTTTTAAAAGAATATAAATATTTTTTTTCAATTTTAATTTTTTCAGTTGAATATTTTCCTATAATTTTAATTTTTTTCAATTGAACATTTTTTAATTATTTTTTTATTTTTTTTAAATTAAATATTTTTTCATAATTTGGATTTTTTTAATATTAAAAAAAATGCGTATATTATATTTTTGAATTAATAATTTTAATAATTTTCTGAAAGTAATATGGATGTATGAGAAAAACGATTTTCGCCCACGAATATTAAATGACTGGGGAATAAAAACGTCAGGTTTATGACTCTGCAGACGAGAATATCTCAGAGTTCTCGGAATCTTTTCCAAAATTTGTTTAATGTGTCACTTTTCGCCAAGCACCAAATTTCGGAGTCTTCATCATCTCGTTTTGGCCGCTGGCTCTGAATTTTATCGAAGAATAAGACACGAATCACTTTTTGGCAATTATTCAAGAATCATAAGGATCCACTCGGTTTTATCATCCCGAAGCACGAGAAAGCAACGTAATCATGTTCGAACTTCATTCCTCTCGACAGCTTGAAAATATCCACATCAAACACTACGTCATGATACTTGGAAGGTTTAGGTCAGGAACTCGAAAGTCTCGCTCAGTGGTTTCGATATTTTTTGGAAAAAGCCTCAAACTATGTCTAACCAAACGAATGAAATAATAAAATCGCGATTGAGAATTTTTCCAACATCTCTATACGAAAATTCAACATTTGAGAAGAAGAAAAGTCCTTAAAGAAAAGGAAATTCATTTCCCTATTTAGTTAAATGAATAGTTAAGATTACGTGTTTGTTAATTGGTTGTTAATGGGGGCAAAAAAAAATCGTGGCATTATTGTGTCTTGACCAGAGTATTGAAAATTCTTTGCCAACACAAAGATGGCACGAAAATCGGATTTTGGCCTCACTGTGAAAGGCTTAAATGATTGATCAATGAGGAATTGCAAAGAATTTATTCTAAATCGAAATTTTGAATTAATTAGTTATTAAAAAATGGTTCCAATAATGTTGGAAAATTGGAGCAGAACGAAGCTCATGTTTACAACTGGCGAACGCTATAATCCGCTTCTTAGGAAGACATGTCCGGAGATAGATCCGAGGACCTATAAATGTAACAAAATAATCCAGAATTAGTCATCGACATTGGCGATTATAATATTGGCCTATTATAATGCGAAACGAGCGCATCAGCGAGTTACATATAAACTGCTAAAAGAAAAAGCGTCGGGGATTTTATAGCTCTCAAGGTGAGTCGCGCGCATTCTTTAAATAATACACAGTAGAGATGTTTGGGTGAATATGGGTCGAGTTATAATTGTGTGATCCAGTTTCGATGGTGGGCGTTCGCACCAATTTTCAATTCGAATGATTACACGCACATGCCACGCAGGATTTGCCTCGTCGCGGTTCTTTGGCACGATTAAATATCTCCACACACAAATACTCGTCCGTTGAGAATCTCGGGAACTAAGGAATGTACGGCACGTCGGGCTACATTACCGATTTCACCGAGTTAAGGGCTCACACCATTTCCGACACTGAAAATGAAATTCGGTCAAAAAACGTCAATATTTTGTTGAAAACTAAACTTTTTTTCATCATTTGCAAAATTTTCGTTATTTTTACAATATTTTTCATTTATAACGAAACTGTTAGCAAAATTTACGATTGGAATGACAAAAATTCACGTTCCGAACAAAAATTTCTTCAATATTTCGCGCTGCGATGACAAAATTTCTGTAATTTTTCAAAAAAACGTTCAGTCGAACGTATCCAACCAAATTTTCTTTCCAGAACAACAAGAAAATCAATATTTGATTTTTTTTACTCAAATTCTAAAACCGACCGAAAGTTTTTCAGCCGATAAAAAAAAAACATATCCCTAGAGAACGATGAAAAAATAGCAACTGCTTCCCATGATTTCGGAAGGATCCGAAACCGGGAACGAATCTCCCACACAATTTATAATCCCATCAATAAATTCGACTCCATTTTGGTACAATTTCTGGAAAACGAAAATAACCAAAATTCGTACCAAATTCGAAGTCGAACCTCTGGCTTCTCGTTGAGATATCGTGGTCGTGACCTCAACGAACGGATTCGCCAGAAAACCCTCTCTGAAAATTGTTCATCAATATTCGTCTCCAAAAAATGTCTCTGTATTCTGGAGAAAAAAAAATTGTGTCAAAAATTTTGTAAAAACAATTTCAACGTTTTCAAATTTATTCAATCCTGAAAAAGTTCTCCAAAAATATAATTCGAGACAACAATCTGGTCGTAAACACTCTGAATAACATAATAACCATATCGAGTATCATTAAAAAATAAAGTTTCATTGTGTTTTCTATAAACTCTGACGAATTATTGAAAATAATGGGAAAAATAACATTTCCAGGGTCTGTAACGAACTTTAAGTTGCTACAAATTTGCACCTATTCAACCCGTGGACACCGCACTGGTGCAAATTTTCACCCACGAAAATTTCAAGTGCAACAAGTTATCAAAATTCCTCCTTTCGATTCAGCCATTTTTCGAGGATAAAATTTCATTTTTTAATTTTCAAAATCACGGCAATCGATTACTCGGGATATTTTACCCCTAAAAAGTATGGTTCCAAGATTGATTTCACGTATTCATCAAAAAGGAGTGCAAATTTGCACCAGTGTTCGTGTCTACGGGTTTACGAACTACGAACGACATTCGTGCACCAATAAAACATAATAAATTGAATCGAAGATGATTGGATATTGCAAAGACGATTTCTCAGTGCAGGTAAAAAATGATATTATCGTTTTGAACGTAAGCAAAGGTACTAAATGATATTTAATCAATATCGAATAAAACTCTACACGATAAAGTAATCGACGAATCACATCGATGCAACGAGCACGAGTTCTTTTAATATCCCGTGAAGATAATATGAAAAAAAAATATTTTTACAAGTCAAACTCAATGAAATGTAAACTAATAAATGATGTTTCCGAGTGCTTTCGTTTTAGAATTGTAAATAAATATTTAATTGTAAATTACATTTGCCAATGTATAACAATTTCTCCCTTTTGGCTCGTGGCAATTATTTTCCTTTGCAAATCAGTATACGAATAAATCTTTATAGATTCACTATATGCAATATTTATATATTTTTATATATAGAGTTTCATTTTTTATATTTTGTATGATGAATAATCGTTAAAGTTTCATTCAAAGATTTGTCCTTGAGCTTGATTGCGTTGCAACAATGATCACATCGTTGTTGCCGGGACTTAATGAATACACGATATAGGTAAGGCATCATCTGGAAGATCTTCCAGATTCGACAGTTATTGTGTGGAACGTCGAGAATTAGGGGCGAATAACAAATTGAAAAGTGGAATATCGATTCTGCGCACTTTCGGAGGCTGCCCCGTGATAACGGCGAGAGATAGAGCAAAAATGCAAGGAATCAATTTTGTAGGAAATTGGATAGCCTACAAAAAAGGTCTCGACAACATTTCGCTAGCTCTAGTCATTACATCGTGAGAGCGTTTCGAAAACGATCTCAAAATGCTGGTCAAGGTGCCACCTTCGGAGTGAGCTGGAGGCTGAAATATTGGACACGGAGGATAGTTGCCAAAAACTTTTTTGTTGGAAATTTTGTTCCCTACAAAATCGGTCTCATGCATTTTTATCGTATCTCTTCAAGTTTCGCTAGAATATTCGCATTTGTGAAACTTTGATGAAAAAAAACCTTCCGAGACCCAATCCGATGAAGTAATCGACTCAGCGTTTCGAGATTTCGCCTTGCCCCGGAAGTTTTCACGTACACGTAACTTTTCCCATCCCTAACGTTAACTCGCCTCACTCGTGGAGTTTGCATCAGTCTCAGATTTCGAGTGGTTCGCGGAAATTTCGTTCTTTTTGATTGGCACGAGTTGGAGAGTGTTGCCAATTTTGACAGCTTTGAAGGTGTCGCCAGGGGAGACGATAGGAGCTGGAATTCTGGTGAGTATTGCAAAGCCCGGGCTGGCGCGATTATCCAAAACGATGGGATTAACAGGTGTGAGAGAGATCTTGAGATCGCTTCGTTTGATGGGAATGAGTTTTTTCGGGTCGAAGTTTGTGAGACTTATAATTTTCGGGGCTTTACTTTTGGGCTCGATTTTGTATTGCGTAACCCGAGCGAATTTTCTAACGTCGATCGTTCCTCCGTTACTATTGATGGGGATGAGTTTTCTCGGGACGATTGTCCTCACGGACGAAATATTTAGATTGCCCGTTGCTGAGGAGCTCGGAGCAGATCGAGCTCCGCCGAACGAGCTACTTCCGGTTTTACGGTTTAACGTGCGCACCGGGGTCGTTGAATTGAGCGTTGTTACGTGCAGCGGCGTCCGGAGAGGCGTCACACTTTGCTGCAGACTTTTTGGACTCTCGCTCGTGTATCTCGCCATCAAATTTTCTTTGCTGACCATCAGAAACGGCGGCTTCGCCGCAGCCTTCGCGCTTTGCTCATTTTTTGAGTTCGAACCCAAAAAACTATTGTGCTCCTCGTTTCTCAAGTGACTCGTCGCGTCGCTTATACACGAGTCCGAATTGTATCGCAAAAAGAGTTTCGTACAAGCTTTCGGCTTGAGCTCCTCGCTCGAATTCAACTTTTCCAGCTCCATCTCTGCCACGCGCAATATCGAGTCATCCAAACGCTCCAGCGAACGACTCTTCCCCTCCAAACACGGCGAACTCGTCGCACGACCGATCGCCGCATCCCCAACGAAGAGCTTCCGCTTCCGAGGCTTCCGCTTGTCCGTCACTGGCGTTCCGCTCTCCTCCACCGAGTAATCCTTCGCTCTCACGCTCGCTATACTACTCGCTGCACTGCTACCGCTCCTCAACGGAATTCGCATCTCGCTGAAGCAACATGACTTATTCGGAGTCATCATACCCGTCAACGAACTCCCGGGATCCCGTATCGGAGTTTCTACAAAAATAATGTGGTTCGATGATTTTTCAAAAATCTTAGTTTCCGAAAATTCGGAAAATCAGAACATTTTTAAAATTCGATCGATATCTCCCAAATTCAATACGAACTTTCCCATTATAGAAAGCTCTGTTTATTTAAAAAATTCAATTTGCACGGTTTTTTCTATTTGCATTTAAATTATAAAATTTGACAACTTTGGTAGAAAGTAAAAAGAAAGTATTAACTTGTACACAATATTTTACCAAAACTGCAGAAATTAATACGGTTGGACGATTTTTCAAAAATTTCACATTTTCGTAAAATTCGAAAAATCATAAAATTTAAACCGTTCGACCGATTTTCTCCAAAT
>JAPYYS010001867.1:30899-42609 GCA_030522525.1 Campopleginae sp. 14b
AAATTAGAGCGTCGACTGCCTTTTTTCAAAAATTTCAAAATGCCGTAAAATTCGTATTTTTCCAGCAATTCCAACAAAATTCTCAGAGAATGAAGAGCTTGTATGGATCAACATCTGTGCGAAACGGGAGCCCTGTAGCTCAAACCGTTCTCGAGTTATGAACGTTTGATTTTTACAGTCCCATAACATACACACATACATCCGAACATTTTTTCTAGACATGATTTTTCGACGTTTTGGGACATTTTGAGCACATTGACATTGAAAACTGGAAAAAAACTCATTTTACAAAACCCGACAAGTCCGACGTTGCAGTCTCCTAAATTTCTGGAGATTTTTCCCTACCAAACCTAAACTTTCAAATTATCCACGCAAAAGCCTCAGGGAATTTCGTTCCGAATTCAGAGAAAATCAAAAATTATCTTACCTCGATCAAACTCGACGCATTCGACATCAGGCCCGACATATTTGAACACGGGTTTCCTTATGGTTCTATCATACATGTAAATCTTCTTAATCAGTCCAATAGCAGTCAGAACATTAGCGATATCATAAAGACGTCGAACTTTAGTTTTAATGCGAGAACCGACGTTGCCATCGGCGCTCCCAGTTGCTCGAGTATCGATGTCGGTGATCAGTACTTTTGCAGCGATGTCCAGATTAATGACGCCGTTCTGTAATCCAAGAAACAAAACAATAATCGAGTAACTGCAAGATTTTTCCAGAAATTATCGATTTTCACGATTTTCTCGAATACCTTCAGGGAAATGAGAAACAACATGACAAATTTCTGGCACATGGCGCCGAGACTCTTGTCTTCTTTGATGCCCGCGTCCCCGCAAAGTTCGTCCTCCACGTCGTCATACACGGCACAGTGGTCGTTGGAGGTCGTAGGGAAATCGTCGCAATAATCGCCGGTGTACGCTTTGTTGATTCTCTGGATTTCGTGAATTTGTTCCCGCAGCCCGAGCTTGATAGCCAGAGATTTGAATTTTATCAAAGTCGAGATGAGGTTGTTCTGCCCGTGCCAGAGATAACGATTCTTTCCGGCTTTGGTAGCCATCTCCAGGCTCTCGAGAACGTTTATAATGTCGTAAATCCTGCGTTTCTCCGTCCCGAGAGACTTGGCCGTGCCGTCGAGCGATATTTCTCGAGGTTCGCATCCCTCGGGCTTGTCCAGTGGATACAAGCTCAAAAACCTACGAGCAACGATTATGAACCAACAAGGAACACAAAAATGAGCGGCGGGAAAATTTGAGAGGCCAAACTCACTTGTCGCACAAAAGTCCCAGGGATTTTTGTTTCCTGGGCAAAAGTTTCAAGCTCCCGGAGCTCGTTGTCGTAACGAGTTGCTCCCCGCACACAATGTTCTTACTCTGACTCGTCGCGTCCGCCGCGCTCTTTAAATTCGACGCCAAAGACGTCAGCAGCCTCAGATTCGCTGTCGGAGAGACAGGCTCAGATTTCGTGTTCCCAAGATCACCGAGAACTTTTCGTTCCGGTGTTCTACGCACTGACATTTCTGCCATTACTGAGAAACGACAAACGCACGTAAATCGGTGAGGAAAAGTTGGAAGATCGCTGGACTCACGAATTTTTTTCTTTTGGCATGCCAAAAACACACACATACGTTCTTGAAGATTGGATTTTCTAAATTAGTGAAAAAACTTGGTGGATGCACGTACCTGAAAATAGTTTCGAGAATTGTAAAGTGGAGATATCGAAATTGGCGTTTTTTCGGATTAATCCGACGAGAAGTTTCGATAATACGTGGTTCTGGAGAACATGTTTTACGTGTCGAAGTTGGGCTATGTTTGTGTGATTAGCGATTCACTCCCGCCGATTGTAAAATTCGGCCGGTTACGCCTGCGTTTTTTGCGCGAGACCCGCGTTATTTTTCTGCCCAACACTACACACCACTCCGCAGTCGGTCATTGCAGGAATCTTTTTTTTTCTTCATTTCATCATCACACGTTTGGGCTTTCTCACGGAATCCGTGACCGCAGACAGCAAGATCACGCGCACACTCGAAATGCATTTGGTCATTTAACTGCAACGGTGATTTTTGGGAAAGAAGTCGATTTCCCCTCGCTGTGTCGTTGAAAAATCTCTCGGATCTCGTCAGTGTAATTTTGCCGTCATGCTTTCAGCGCGGATTCACTTATTTTCAACACAAACTCTCTACCGTCTGCAGTTTTTTCACATAACCTTAAAAAACTGCTGAATGCACTCTTGCTCTGTCTGTCTGTTGTGTGTGTCCCTCTCTCTCTCTCTCTCGTTGGCTCAAGCATACATCCGTCTGCGATCACGTACTCGTCAACTCCACGTGAGTTTTTCAATTGGCCGGCCATAACCTAAAACAACAGTTCTCGCGATCTTGAAGCATAACACACGAGCGTTTGAAGCCGATTTATCGGAATTTTGAGATTCTTCAGTTATTTTTTAAGGTAAGGAAAAAAAGAAAACATTCTGAACTCATCTCATTCAGGAGGCTGGTTACACACAACAATGTTGCCTTATTAAAAACACAGGAAAATTCGAAATGATTAGGATTTGACGAAATTTCGTGAGCACACTGTTTAGTATTAAATATGAATGTACAATTCTTAAAAAAAATTTCATCCACATAATTTTAGAGTGAGCGAACACTAGAGTTTACATGCATAAGCAAACGATTCAGAAAAATGTATAGATATATCATTTGCACATTGTAACCTCAAAAAATTCGACAACTATGCAGACAAAAAATTCGAAAAAATTTGTGTCATCGTATTCGATGCTAAAGAACATTATCCCGAAATTTCATTCAATTCTCATAACATTCTCGTACGTAGCCAACCTCCTTAAACTTCCTAAAACAGAAAAAACTGACATAAGCTCAAAAAAATCGTCATGGGCATGAAATATCGTTGACAATTAATTTTCTCCCCAAAATCTCGAAATCACCGGTCCCCACATCTAAACGATTCACTTCTCGCAGCCACCAAAATGCCGAAAACGAGCGCAGCAACGAAGCGTCCTCGGAAAGAGGGTTTCAATCGTTCCGGGCACAGTATGAATCCGGAGCGATCGACGGAGGGTTTGAAGGGTGTAGCGAGGGCGCGGACGAAGGGAACGATCAAGAGGTTGCAAATGTATCGTTGTCAAAAGGCAAAACGGAACAGATCCGGCAAGATAATAAGTCCGGCGCCGTTTCAGGGATGGCATCCGTCGGGAACGATGTCGCGGGTGGAGCCATCGCAAAGGTGGTTCGGTAATTCGCGCGTGATATCGCAAAACTCGCTGCAGAAATTTCAAACGGAATTGGGAGCGGCGATGAAAAATCCTTACCAAGTAGTGATGAAGCCGACGCAATTGCCGGTGACGCTTTTGCAGCAGAAGGCGGCGACGGCTCGTTGTCATTTGCTGGACACTGAGAGTTTTGCGAGCGTCTTTGGTCCCAAGAAAGTGCGCAAACGTCCCAATCTGACGGTCTCGTCTTACGACGATTTGCAAAAACTTGTTTGTGAGAGAGAAGTGAGTTACGACAAAGAAAAAGACACTAAAGATTTGGACCTGGTGCGGCCGGACGACGGGATCAAAGACGCTCAGCGCGATTGGGTCATGGCCGCCGGCCAGAGCCGACGCATTTGGAACGAACTCTACAAAGTTATCGACTCGTCGGACGTTGTGCTGCAAGTTTTGGACGCCCGAGACCCCATGGGTACGCGCTCTCCGCCGGTTGAAAAATATCTCCGCACGGACAAAGCTCACAAGCATCTCATCTTTGTTCTTAACAAGGTCGACCTTGTTCCCACTTGGGTGACGCAGCGCTGGGTCGCTCTTCTCAGCGCCGAGTACCCGACGGTCGCTTTCCACGCGTCGCTCACCCATCCCTTCGGAAAAGGCTCGCTGATCAATCTCCTGCGCCAATTCGCCAAACTGCACATTGACAAAAAACAAATCAGCGTCGGCTTCATCGGCTACCCAAACACCGGAAAAAGTTCGATCATCAACACTCTGAGGTCTAAGAAAGTTTGCAAAGTCGCGCCCATCGCCGGGGAGACCAAAGTCTGGCAATACATCACGCTCATGCGCAGAATTTATCTCATCGATTGCCCAGGAATCGTTTATCCGTCCGCGGAGACCGATACGGAGAAGGTTCTCAAGGGCGTTGTGAGGGTCGAATTGATCAACAACCCGGAGGATTACATCGAGACTGTTCTGCAAAGAGTAAAACCGGAATACGTAAAGAAAACTTATAAGATCGAGGATTGGGAGGACCACACAGACTTTTTGGAAAAACTCGCCAGGCGATCGGGAAAATTGTTGAAAAAAGGGGAGCCCGATATAAGTCAAGTTGCTCGGATGGTGCTGAACGATTGGCAACGCGGAAAAATCCCGTTTTTCGTTGCTCCCGTCGGTTTTGAAGTTCCGCTCAGTCATCAGACGCCCGAGGAAACAAATGTCGAGGCAGCGGTCGAGAAAGTCGATGAGGGCGACGACAAATCGGTCGGGGACGTCGAAACAACGAACGAGGATTCGTCATGGACTGGAAAACCGAATTCCCGAGTCGGAGTTGTTCAGGACTTCCGGAAAATCCGAGTGGCTCTTTCTTATTCTCACGAGGACACAGAAAACGATAAATTCGTCACGAGACCGCCAGGTCTTGATGGCAACGAATCGGTCGTCAGTGAGACTACAACTCTGAACGATTCTATGGCGAATTCTCTGGTCTCAAGCCCCGTCGAATCGGAGGACGAGGAGGACGAAGAAAAAACTGAAAATCCCATGGACTCCACGACTCTTACCGGAAATGAGGACGACGAGAATAAAACCGTCGACGAACAACCGGTCAAAGACAATCTTATGCAAAGCGCTTATGACGTGATCGATGAGCCATTAGATTCGAGCGACGACGAGCCCGAAAAACCGTCAAAAATCGCAGTCTCTTCCAGCGGCCAATTCAAAGTCTCCTCCTCATTGAACCAGAAACAATCCACCAACAAAGGAGCATCTAAAATCCTCACGAGCAAAGAGCGGAGACGTAACGAAAGAGCAACCAAGAGGAAAAAAATCGGTAGCAACTTCTACGAAGTCAGCAACGTCAAAAATCGTAATCGTAACAGAAAAGTACCGAAAATTCAACGAACGTAATTAATTAGTAATCTACATGTACAATAAAAACTGTTTTGTTAAAAAAAAAAAAAATTTCATCGAGAATCTTGTTAGATCGGTAAATCCGAAATTTCTTGACAATCTACGATCCCCTTATTTCATCAAATTTCCTTCTTTTATATATTTTTTCAAATTTTTCTCCATTTTTTGCTATTTTTCGCTATTTTTTTCGATTTTTCTATTTTTATTTTATTTTTTTTCTATTTTCTCTGTTTTGTTTTTTTTTTTTCTATTTTTCGTTGTCATAAAATTCGAATAATTTGAATTTTGAATACGGAGTTGACATTTATATATTTTCATATTTAATCCTAAAGAGTATGCTCACGAAATTTCATCGAATTCTAATAATTTCGCATTTTCGTACGCTTTTAAAATGACAACATGGTAATGTATAGCCAGTCTCCTTAATGAGGGATCGGTCACTATCTTGCCACTGCGAGTGCGAGAGAGATAGCTGCAATTTTCTAAATTGAATATTTTCGACACTGTTTGTCCAATTGAAAAAAGCCCCCGTCATCGGATTTTTGCCATCGTCCCGGGTCTGCTGACGGAGTCTTTTTCTGATTAGTCAAACGAGAGGGGGGAATTTGTATTCCGAAAATTCGAGGTGAGGTTAAGCGACTGATCCATCGCCTTAATTACCGACGGGCGCAAGCTTCAAGTCGAGCTCAACAAAAATGGCCAATCCTTGCGTATTTCCCTTTAAAGTGCTTTGTGAACGAGCATTTTCCGGCCATTCAAAATAAGACGGTCGTAAAGCGAGGTAATTAAGTTTCAAGGATTTTCAAGCCTTTTCCTCGTCTTTGCTAATATTTCGCAGATTTTATCCTTTTTTCAAAATGTTATGGTGATCCTATGATGAAAAAAAAAGGTTTAGAGTCTCCAGGCAATTGTGACAATAAGCTGGTGTGCGTGAGTCCACAAGAAACAAGGGTAAGGGCCAATGGAACTAACTTCAGGGTAGCAAAAAAAAGTGCAATATAAAAGAAAGGTTAGTGACGCCTGTCGCGCAGGTATAACCTCCAAAAAAGTTTTTCCCGATCTCGAGGCAAGACTATTCGAAAGTTTTCGACTCGACTCCGAGCAGGCGGAGGAGTGTGGGAACAACCCTCGATTGCATAGCTCCGTGGCACGAATTATATGATACCCTGAACAATGTGAAAAGAACAGGTGGCTCCGCGTCACTAGCAAAAATGCCAACTTCTACATTTTTAGAAAGTCTTTGTGAAAATTCTCAATAAAACTTCACCCAGTCAACATGAAAGCGTCAAATTTTTTTTGCCATTTAGGAATTATTCCGCGCGAATATCAAACCACTCAGTAGAGCTGAATTTTTCATAAAAGTCCGAGAATTTCGGAAAAATCGGCAGAAAAACCAAAAATAAAATTTTAAATGATGAAAAAAAATATAGATTTTTAAAAAAATTGAAAAATAACATACGATCCCGTAAAATAAAGAAAAAAACCAAAACAAATACAACTTTTGAAAAATTGGAAACAAAAAAACAATTTGAAAAAAAAAAAAGAAATTTAATTGAAAAAAAATGAAAAGGAACAATTGCTGTGAGCAAAAATTGAGCACGAAATAAATTTTTTTATTGATGGTCGAAAATTGAGCCGGTTCTGCGTCTCCGTCCATTTTGTTCGTTCTGGATTTTCATTCAGGCTGAATTTCAAGATGGTTATACTTTCGAGAGTGGAACAAAAAGGAGATAAAAAAAGAGAGAGGATGCTCGTGTATCGTTAGGCGAGCGTCTACGAATATATAGCACACATATGCGCATGCAAGCGTGGCAACATCGCGATCCTACATTCCACGTACGTGATGGTCGGAGGGAGACCGGTTTGCGGGTTGGCTGATGCGTGCAGGCCCCAAACTTGTATGGTTCCCTATAGCGAGGAGATAAGCCCACGCCCTTTTCTAGGGTTGCACATGCTGCACTCTTGGGTGCTCGTTACTTTTTCCACATTTTTTTCGATCCATTATTTTTCTCTCAAAGGCAAATCAAATAGAGAGAACAAAAGGGTGGTGAATTGTTTCGAGAAGGCTATTGTCACTTCCGCTGCCATTTATACGCGACGTCGTCCAAGATTATTATCCACTTCCACGCCTCTTTCCAAAACTGCTATTTCTCATCGCGATCTATTCATTGAATTTCGCGCATTTCGCATAAATCCATGACGAGCGTTTGCGTTCGATGCGACTAACCTCAAAATTGTGCAAATTCCGAAAGAGCACGCAGCCATGTTCCCGGGTGCGCGAAACGATCGAACAAGAACTCGATTTTTTCAAATTTTTCGTTTCGTTCAGCTCGACGAACTTGAGATAACACAAAAGTCTTGATAATATACTTATCTATACTAAATGTGAGATACTGTTTCGAAGTGATCCATCAGAGCCTATCGGCATGAAGAACAAGCTCTCCGTCGATCGGGGGTTATGTTCCCAAAAATAACACCAACAATGATAATAATAAATGAAAGATATACCGTGTCGTGAGATAGGAAATGAGCAAAAAAACTTCTAACCTCAAAAAATGCACAAACGTCGTTACAAAAATGCGTATACTTGGGACCTGTTTGAAAAGACCTGCTGTGCTCCTTTCCGAATATATCGAACTTCAAAAAAACCGAATGAAAAGTTTTTTTTCATACATAGAATTTATGAATTATTGCATCCTGAGAAAGATTGTGAATAGAAACGAATTTTTATTTCTCTAAATCGTGTCGATGCGGCGTTTTGACTCCTCGATTCTCACGAGAATGATTTATATCCCAAATATCTTTTCTTCTTTATTCGCCATAGAAACGTTCTTTATATCTTTCGCTCCATGGATCACGAATTTATAAAATTCTTTTCGAGAGGAGCGAGTGGAATACTCTGTAGAAAATTATATTATGTATACGCATGGCTATCCACGTAATCCATATATTTATATGTATGATTTTTATTCTTACATATAAATTTTAATTAATAAATAATTCATAAAAAATATAATAAAACTTCAATTAAAATTTAAAATATAAAATTCAAATAAATACTTTTCATTAAATCAAATATTCCGATTAAAAAAATAATAATAATATTGATAAATCAAATAAAAATATATATTATTAATAATAAATTATATTTTTCAATAAAATGATAATAAAATAATAATAATAATAATATATATAAATAATATTAACAATACATAAATAACAATAATATTAATATATAAATAATAATAATAATAATATATGATTAATAAAAATAATAATAAATAATATTTAGAGAAAAAAAATATATATGTGTGTGTGTGTGTGTGTGTGTGCGTGGTGCGTGTGCGTGTGCGTGTGTGTGTGTGTAGTTAATTCGAGGGTGATGCTGGGCAGATGGGTCAGGTGGCTGGGACGCGAGGGTGAGCGAAAAAGATTCACCTTACCATTTCGTCGCATTCTTCTTACCGTTATATGCGCCTCGGATCCTCCGTCAGTCCCCCCCCCCCCCCCCCCCCCCCTCTCTCCTTCTCTCTCTCTCTCTCTCTCTCTCTCTCTCTCTCTCTCTCTCTCTCTCTCTTTCGTCCCACTCCCTCCCTCGCTCGACCATTTTCTCTCGCTGGATCTGCTCGACGTCTGGACGCGTCGCTCGAAATGCAACGTCGTCGCGCAAGACCCAAAGATTCTCTCACATTGGGCTCGTCTCTTGCAACATGGGAAAGACGAAACATTCTGAAGATATCGCGGTCCCCAGGCTCGGCACTACGAGATTAAGATCTTGCGGCGTTACTCGCCGCGCGCCCAAAAATAATGTCCGCGCAACTCTCTTTCTTCCTCAGTCTCTCGCTAACGATCACAAACTGTATAATCTCTTGAAAAACTGTTAGGAAAAATAATGAGCTCAACGGACATTAGGAAATTTACGAATCGATTTAGTTTTGATAAAAAAATATTAAGTTTGCTCGTTAAAATCAGATTTAGGGGATCGAGCTTCCTCGTTATTGCCAAAACGATTCCGGACTCACGAATATCTGGTTTTACACTTCTCTTTGCCATTTTTCAACGCCGTTCCTTTATACTTATCCCTTTTCGAACTTCGACCAACTTTCCGAAGGGTTTTGTCGCGCGCTATTATACACGATTTTCGGCCATTAAAAAGACATTTTGGAAATCGCTCGTCTTCACATTATTGCTAATTACTATCCGAATCATACGGCACGTAACGTTTTTGCCATTCTTCATTATATCTATACGCAGAGAATTGATTACGGAGAGAAATTGTATTGGCAATTCGATTTTCAATGGAATTTTTGAAATTTTTTTTTTCACCTTTTTTTGACGCACTCTGGAAAACCACGTGGGCGACAAATTTTTAGGCTTACAACCAAAGTCGATCGGAACACGAGCCAAAATTTCTTTCTATCGTTTTTTTCAGATTCTCCATTTTTTATAGACATTGAGAAAAAATTTTGGCGGAAAATATCGAATCTGAGTAGAAAAAAAATCAAAAATTGATTTTTTGTTGGGCTGAATAGAAAATTTTCTTGAAAAATATCGAATTTGAGGAGAAAAAATATCGAAACTTGATTTTTGTTGGTCTGAAGCGAAAATTTTGTTGGAAAATATCGAATTTGATTAGAAAAAAAATGAAAAATTGATTTTTCGTCGCTCCGAATAGTAAATTTTTCGAAAATTTTCGACTAAACGTATTTTTTTTTTTTTTAAATCGTAAAAATTTGGTCATTGCAGCGCGAAATATTGAAGAAAGTTTCTTCGAAAAGTGAATTTTTGACCTCACAATCGTAAATATTGCCGACAGTTTCGTTGAAAATGAAAAATATTGTCAAAATAACGAAAATTTTGAAATAATGAAAAAAATATTTGGTTCACCGTTTTCAACGAAATATAAAATATAAATAAAAAAATATCGACGAGGGAACAGGGTGATTGAGATTTTTGAGACGCCACTGGTTCGCACACCCGCACGCACATGTAACTCCCCGAGGGTAGAAAAGAAAACAGGAAGACGAATGCACGCAGCCATGCCCTGTGGAGACCCTCTCAGCGATTTTCTAGCCGATAACGAATGTCTATGAGAAATATTGTAATTGGCGCGGCCCGTACAAATGGAACCTCAAATAGTCGACCCGTATAAAAATATGTACGGTTCTTTATAAGCGCGCACAGACCGCAGTCCCGTCCCACCCTTCGCTGCCCAATCAAATTCAATGCAGCCAATTGATTCATTTGTTTTTTCCATAATTCCACCCCTTGGCAACCTCCGACCACGAATCGACGACCAAAAACCATTTTTTTCGCTGCATTCCGGACTCGGACACGAAATCCCACGAGATCTGAATTTTAAAAAAATTACGAACAAAATTTTTTAATTATAAAATTTAATGACAAGAACTTGAATGCAGATTTTAGAATTTCTCTTATAAGTTTTCCGAGCAAACGGACTCGGACGACCAAAGATGGACGATCTTGATTCGTTTCTATCGATTAAAAAATTGACAATCAGATTCAAGTGAATTTTGCAATAAATCATCAGTTTTTTTTCTCGTTCGTACATTTTTTTACTTACTTTTTATTTATTTTTTTTATTTTTTTTTTTTGCAGAAAATAATGAAAATCGACAAATTACCGTCAGGGATCATAACCTGGGCACCCAGAAAAAAGATTTATTAAAAAGTAATGAATAAATATATTTACTGAAAATTTATTCCAATTTTTAATTAATTAATTAATCAATTGATTTATTTATTTAGTTATTCATTCAATTGTCTATTTATTTATTTATACATTTGAACATTTATTTATTTATTATTATTATTATTATTATTATTATTATTATTATCCATTATTTATTGAATCCCAAGAATTATTTATTCTTTTTAAATGAGGAGGTTGGTTTATTATAAATATCATATGATTGTTTGAGAATGTGAGTTCGAGAACGTTTTTGATGATAAAATATTGCGAGAGATAAGTTGGAGTTGGGGTGCATAATATTTCATTGTATTTAGTGGAAACTAGACGTGGTGAATTGTGTTATATTCGAGTATATGGGGAGAGGCTGAAAGAGGCATCTGAAGAGATGTGGGAAGAATAAAACGTGGAAGAAAAATAGAAAAGTGTGTATATGCGTGAAAATTCGTTTCGGCAGTCAAAGAGTCGTTTCTTGCTTCTCAAATGTTGAAAGAGGAGAGTTTTACCACGGGATCTTGTTCTCGTTTCTTCTTTCTCGTCCTGGATCATCATTTATATGCCCCTTTCCGTTCTTCACCTCTTCTCCTCCAACTGCTTCTCGTCTGATACGCAGGACGACCAGATCACGTGAATGTTCGCTTTCTTTATCGTCGTCAGAATTTCCATATGATTATCGATGAACAGAAGAAAGAAAATGCAAAAATATTAATTAAAAAAAATTCGCTCCATCTTTGTAATTAAAATCAATGAAAAAAAAAAGTTTCAGCAGCAAAAAAAATGCTCATAATTCGTAATGTGCGTTGCACGTGTAACAAAGCTTCCGAAAAAATTGCCTCGATCGTTTCTAACGAAATCCAAAAAA
>JAPYYS010001868.1:0-11707 GCA_030522525.1 Campopleginae sp. 14b
ATATATATATATATATATATATATATATATATAGCCACCACCCTAAAAGTTACATATGTATATATTTAACCATCGGATTTTGTGAATCGTCCGAACGTGCCTAGGCCTTGGCATCTCCGAACAGAACCACGCAATATTTTTTTTCATGTACACGAAGATAATAAAAAACAAAAAATTACCATAAAAAATTCAAATCGAACGATAACCTCAAATTCCTGAAATTTTTCGACGCAGACTCAATTTTTGTATGAAAACCAAAAACTTTATTTAAATTCCAAGAAAATTCACATTCCGGCGGATGAAAATTGCCCAAAATTCAAGGTCATCGATTGTTTTTTTTCAAAACGATAATTCATCGTATTTCGTTGTTTCATTAATCAATATGCAGGTCGAAATTTCGTAAAAATGAAGTTTCTCAATCGATTTCATTTCCCAATGGTAATCGCTCGTTTGTTCATTATCTCTGTGTACTTTTATGTATATATATATATATATATAATACGATTCTGTACGACTTTTTTGAACATATTTGTTGTTTTAATTTCGAAGATGCACCAAATGCAGCAATTGTCAAAGTTTAAGGTGCGATTAAGGATGCTATAGAGACTTTTATGTAATTAACCAATATTTATTGTCGTTTAAGACTTTCTCGGTGGAGTAATTTTGTAGTTATTAAATTTAATCGTCCCATGTTCGCTAGGTCGAGCCTAAATTAGCACCGGACATTTCTGCTCCTCCAAATGCATTCTCAATCGCATTTTTCCTTTCTTCATTCGTTTTTAACGACAACGTATATTACTTTTAAGATATACATATACATATACATATATACCTGAGTATATATGCATGTGCATGCCCAGGAAATAATATTTAATGTACACGTATGTTTATATGCATGATATAGTATTTATAATTATTTTCTTTTCTCTCTCTTTCTCTCTCTCTCTCTCTCTCTCTCTCTCTCTCTCTCTCTCTCTCTCTCTCGCAAGAGGCTCCGACGAGCTTAGGCTTCCACACGGTAGTTCGCGTGCAGCTCTGGTTTTATGTCGTACACGAGCTCCAATATTTTGTGCATTACCTACACAAATAATAATTATTTCATTTTTTTTTCTTCATTTATTCATTTCGTAATTTTCATCAACAAATCTATTTATTTATTTAATTTATTATTATAATTATAATTATTAATTCATAACTATTGAATTAATTAATTAAATAATAAATAAATTAATATAAATTTATCAATAACCAAAATAATCATTAGTTAATTTTTATGTTGAAGTTTTTTCAGCCACGAAATCCAACGAAATTCCAAATTTTCTTGCTCAGAGCTCGAGATTTTGTTTTTTTTTTTTGGATTTAAACAAAAAAACGATGGGGAAATTGGCATTTTTTTGAAATTGAACAAATTATGGGGAGGGCAAGGATTTTTCGTTGGACCGAGACGTCCCGAGCTTCACAGATTCATCCACTCGGTGGAGAATTTATGAGAAAAATGTTTTTTTCTGGATTTTTGTAGTTACTTACCGGGTCTTTGTGCACGGCTACTGCTTTGTTCATCTCTTCGATCTTGACCCTGGTGTCGGCGTCAATACGAGCAGCCACGTCTTCCTTCGAGCCCATGTGCTAGACAATTTTTATGAAAATTTGAGCTTTCACGCTTGCAGAGCTCCGAGTTCGTTTTTGGCTTTGCATTTTGCGGAAAATGACCGCGACTCTTTTTTTTTTCGATCTAGGATTTCGAGATTGACGATTCGGCAAATGCCACACCCTCAATTTCACTTTTTTTTTGGGCAAGAATGTGGCAATTGGTTTTCCAAGAGTTGCCGTTGGAAATTGGACATTTTAGACTTTGCGGGCCTCTGATTTTTGACAAATCTTTTATTGGAAATGTTATGGAGCCATTTTTTGAGGAGAGGGGGATTTTATTGGATTATCAGAATTTACCTTAGCCTCGAATTCTCGGAATTGTTTCTCACGGTCCTGCCGGTATCGCTCGATCTCTTCCTGAGCCTCTTCCTTTGCCTTCTTCAACCTCTTGGCTTTGCCTGTAATTTTTTTCCCTCAATTACAGACTCAGAGAGATTTTTTTCTCGAAAAAAAGTAAAAAAATTTCTCGGGGATTTTTTTTGACTTTGCATTCGATAGATTTCTGTTAGAAATTCTCTCGGAACTTCGAACGTTGGGGCAGACGAACGTATACAAAACATGACGTCGCGAGAGTCACGTGATTTCGGGAAAGGCCTTTTTTTCGAACCGAACTTGTCTATTGGACGAATTTTTGCTTCCGAGTTATAAATATCACGAGTATATAAACGTACGTTGGGCTTTCAAGTGTCATGATTATTCAAAGATGTTTCCCTGGATCACGAGATTCTTCAATCGCGAGAATAATGCTCGAGAGAGTTGGCGGTATTCGTAGCAATTTATTTGAACAACAAAATTTTACGAATTTATAATTTTCGGGCTTTTTATTTATTTTTTTACTTGGCTATTGCAATTGGGAATTTCTAGATTCGGGTCGAGAGATAAATGAGTAACAAGAATTACGTGTCGGATCGTTAATTTCTTCGCCCCGCATCAATCGTCGCCAAGTCACGAGCTACAATGTTAACGATAAGGTTACACCCATACGAAGAAAAAACGGGTCAAGCGAACGCGATAAACGGGCGAAAATGAAGAATTTTTCTGGCGATTAACAAAATACGCGGTTGATTTTTTTAGAATAATGGCGACTTACGTTTTCTGGCCTCCAATACTTTCTCGGCAGCCCGTTTTTCCGCTGCCAAAAGCTGCTGAATACCCTGCGTTTGGCTAGCCATCTTTGCGACGAACTGAGGGAACGGCGATCTGAGCCAACAATCACCAATCGATCATATGACTGCTCGTTAACTCGCTTTTTCCCCCAGTGGCGCTGCTGCTCGGCTCACGTGGGCAAAGCCTTCTCAATCCCACATTTTACAGAAAATGGCGCACAGCGCGCGACTTTACATTTTCGACAAACGAAAAATTGTCCATTTTTTATAATCAACTGTCGAGACGACTGGATCAAATTAAATAATTTTGAAAAAATACATCAATAATTGGAAAAACAAATTCAATGATTGAAAAATTGTCAATTTTTTTGAAATTAACTCCCGAGACGACTGGATTAAATTGAAATAAAAAAAAAATACATAAGTAATCAATTAAAATTCATAAAAATGGTAAAAAAAAATATTTTCTCATAAAATAATACGAATTTTGGCAATTCGCTTTTAATATCAACTTGTAATAAATTTGCACATTTTTTTTCAACATTCCACACAGAACTGAGGCAAAATTTTTATGAAAACTGTGAAAAAAAATGAACAATCCTCGTTTCCAAGTGCAAATTGATTCAATGGAGTAAATTTTGGATTCTCCCAATAAATTAATAATTCTTTCACGTCCCATTGATTCGTAAACGTTTTTGCACGAGAATGTAACTGGCAAACGACTCTTTCATGATCGCTCAAAGGCGATACAGCCTGGAAATGTCATTTTCAGTGGTTTAGGGGGGGAGGGGATAGGAGGAGAAGAAAAACAAATGGACGATTCGTGTATAATATAATTATTAATCTTACAGAAATGCGAAAAAACAAAGAAGAGAGATAATTCGATGATAAACTAACGGAGGCTCTTACAAAATACGATTGCCCTGAATGTTTTGTGTGTTATTGAGAATAATTTTCTCCTGTCTCTTCTTTTCTTCTTTGAAAGCCTCGATATTAGCTTTGCGCTCGATTCTTCTTTCTTTTCTGTAGCCCTTCAGTGCTTTCTTCCGTTCTTTTCGTTCTTCGGGTGTTTCGCCCTTTGGCCTGATGCTCAGCACGCTCACGGTCGACTTCATCGTTTCCGCTATCGATTGAGCCCCTCGAGGCTTGTTCAGATCGTTCTGACGATCCAACTGCGCCAAACTTTTCGCTGTTAACTTTCCTGGCTGCTCGTTCAACACGTCTTTCGGAATTCCGGTCCGAAGGTTTATTCTGATTTTTCCAAGACCCTGAAAAAATACATCGAAATTTATGACGCAACGATTTTTTTTTATGCGAAAATTTTTTTCTCGCATTTCCAAAATCACGATCGAGCTTTTCGGGGCGAAAAAATCGATCGTAATTACGTTCCGCATTCGCATGGGGAGCTCCGCTGATCCAAGCTTCAAGGTCATTCATTTTTGACCTTATAGAAAGACAGAAATGACGTTTTGGTCATGAAAGTTTGGATTTAATGAAAAACGTACCTTTGGCTCGGATATAAGTTTGGGATGATTGTAAATATTGCTGTACGTGCTGAGAATACTTTCGCAATCCCATTTTTCTCTTTCCCTCGGATCGACCGTGAGCTTTTCCAGTTTGTCTTCGTCTTCGGAACTCGATTCTTCTTTCTCGATTATTTTCAATCGATCTTTCATGAGTTTCGCTACGTTTTCTGTCTGTAAAGTTCGTACGACTTGAGAATCAAAGTGCTGGACAAAATTCTCCCGGCGCACACGTCCCCAACGACTATTTTATCTTATGAAGGATTTTTTTTTGTTTTGCACTCATAATTACCGCCTCTTTTCGTTGAGTCTCGAACTCCGCGGCGTACTGCAACATTATGTCCGAATCTGGGTCAACGTAACCCTCGATATCCTCACAATCTAGGGGCCCGATCTCGTTCTCATCGTATCCAGCGTATAACTAGAGAAAACAAAGTTTTGAGGGTGAAGTTTTGTACGATGTCGAAGAGTCTCGTTGGAACGCAACGAAATTCGGTTTTTTCTTCGGCAAATGTCAAGATCCTTATTGAATATTCGATCGAGACAATAAATCGATTTTTTTTCAGGCTCCAAAGTGAAAATCGATTTTTTGGCAGACCATCAATTTTTATGGTTCTTTTCATTAGAGATTTACTGACCCTTTCGAATTTCCCATCCAACAGGGTCAATTGATCGTTTCTCCTCATGACGCTGCTGCTCATGGAATATTCGGTAAAACGTGATCTCGTCTCTTCGTCTTTGAAGGAGAACTGAGGGCCGTTCAGACTTCCAACTTCGTCTCTCTCCTCGTCCGACACGGCCATGTTCCCTGAAGAGACGTCGGATCCAGTCTCCTCGTCGTCCAATTCCGAGTCTAGCAATAAAATCAAAATTAATTACAACGCCATCAAATGACGCCGTGAGAATTCCAATTTTTGAAATTTTTTATTTTTCATTTTTATTTTTTATTTTTTACTTTTTTTCATTTCTATTTTTTACCGTATTCGTCCTCTTCGTTGAACGGTTCCTCGGCGTTGGCCAGTTCGAAGAAATTATCCTCGAGGACGTTGTCAGGATTGTTGTAGTCGAAATCCTCGTCCATGGCGGCGACTATGTCCGGATCGTAATCCAACCTTGGTCCAGAAACTGGAGCGGCTTTATTAAGCAGCCCGACGGATTCCTCGACTTTGGAAGCAAAAACGGAGGAGGGCAAATTAATTTTTGGAGCGTCTTTCTTTTTGTCACTTTGATTGGCATTTTCCACTCTTTCCCACTCAACCGGAAGGGAACTGACATCTTTGAGATGTTGCAGGTAATCGTATTCGTCGTCGAAAAATATTCCATATTTTTGTTGCTCCTCTTTACGCTTTTTTACATCGACCGATTTTTTTTCACTTTTTTGCTGCTGCACTTCGCCCACAGGCACGAGCACCCTTTGCGGCGCTGTCTCGTCCGCCGCTAAAGGATCTTGCTGCGAGCGATGCACCAGATGAAACGTCACCGAGTTCTTCTTGTCAATGAACTTTTTACTCTTTCCCTTCGGCTGCAATTTTTCCATGAATTTTTTTCAATTATTCATCGAAACAGAACAATGAGGGAGGGACTTTGAGGAAATTGCGGGATTTCGCAAAGGACGAGCGTGACTTAACCTCAAACTTCGTTTGGATCGAACGTCATATGGCGGTAATAACATGTCAAATACTCACCATGTTTGTGGCGATTCAAGATGCAGACTCAGGAAAAATGTTGATTAAATCGTGATGAAAAGTTTAATATTTATTTATTAATCGTTCATCGAAATCTCGTGGGTTTCAACTGCGAAATTTCATGTACCAAAACACTGTAACGCGGCGCCCATGTGGTGAGCAAACGTCGACGATCCTGTTGGTCACACATACTTTTGCGCAGCATAACGTTGTGTTGGAGATTTCGCGACCAATCAGCTGGCACACATATATGCGCTACTCATACCGAGCGTTTCCAACAAAAGATTCTCGAGAGATATGCATAATCCTCTTATTGTCCACTCAAGCCTGATATCGCTAACAATCGACCAACAAAACGTATTTGTTATAAAAAAAACAAAAAGTCACGAGATCGAGGAATTTGGTAGAACCGAGGCGACTGCAACGCACATGCTCGAACCAATACCATCGGCCGCCATTGCGAATAGTTACGAGAGCGCGATCGAACAGACTAAAGTCAAAAGTCGAGCCACGTGCTGTCAAAAATGTTCACGTGTTGTCGGGTGTTTCTAGAGACCCATTAGTTTGTTGGGTTTGTTGTTTAGGCCCATTTTACTTCAGGCTCGTCGTCGTAACTCAGTCAGTGCGACTATATTGGAAAAAACAGCTTATATACGAGCGAGACATGAATCAACAAACGACGTAAACCGAGGCACTGGAGCCACGTGCTATTAAAGGGACAAAACGAGAGTGCACAAGTGTTGTTGATTCCCAGAGTTTCTGTTTTTTAAAAACTAAATCGCGAATCCATTAAGCGGACATTAAATCTCGAGCTATACATCGTGTCCCCCCAGCCTTGGTTGGAAGTCTCAATCGTTACGATAAACGATATTTTCTTAATAGTTTGAAAATCCGAAAAATTTGATTGTTGTCAAAAAACTCGATAGTGAGCAACAAACAAAGAGACAATGTCGCGTCTGATAGTGAAAAATTTGCCCAAAAACGTGAGTAACACAAAGTTTGATCGAAATTCTTCACATTCCCCGTTAAATCGCTTTTTTTTTTTATAACCTAAAAAATCTTCTGGACTTCATTTCCATCTCACATTCTCAGGTAACAGACGCAAAAATTAAGGAGCTGTTTAGCGAAAAAGGTGTCGTTACTAATGTCCAACTAAAATACGCGCCAGATGGAAAGTTTCGTCGTTTTGGCTTTGTCGGTTTCAAGAGCGAGGAACAAGCAAAACTGGCTCAAGAATATTTCAATCGAACTTACATCGACACGTCGAGAATTTCCGTCGAATTATGTGCCGGCTTAGGTAACTCTACCTTTTTTACCATTTTCCTGTGACTCTCAACTCGGCCCATCCATTATTTTCCACGTTTTTTCAGGTTAAAAAAACAAAAATTATCAAAAAAATCAACGAAATTGCTTTTCCATAAAAAAATTTTCCCTGCACAAATAAATAAAATAAATTGATTACAGGCCATAAGAACAAACCAAACTCGCGACTCGGCTCATGAATTTTTTTCGAAAACACGAATTTACTAAAATATCAATGAAATTGCTTTTCCATCGATTCTCCCTGCCCCTGCCCATTAAAAAAATTCTCTCTGCTAGAATAAATGAGATAAATCAATTACAGACGACGAAAACAAACCAAAACCATGGAGCAAGCACAGTGTGGACAAGACGATTGAAAAGACAAAGCCAAAGAAGTCCAAGAAAAAAGAAGAGAAAAATGCCGGAGCGGCAGAGACTCTGGGAAAGGTTTGTAAAATCGAAATTCCCCTTTTAAAACAAAAACCGTTGCCTCCACCAGGAATAATTTGTTGCAGCACAAAGATGATCCGCTGTTCCTGGAGTTTTTGGATCTCCACGCAGGATCCAAAGGAAAAATGGCCTGGGACAATGACGCGCTTCAACATCGTGGCAAAGACGAGTCCGACGACCAAGACGAGGACAAGGAGGAAGACTCCGGCTGCGAAGAAGATTCTCTCATCGAGAATGACGGCAAAGACAGTGGCAAAGAAGAAGAGGGAACGGAGAAAAAGTTGACGGACCTTGAGTACATGAAAACTCTAAAAAACAAGAGCAAACCGGCGGAGAAAACGGGTCACGGGACAAAAAAGTTTTTCACGCTCAAGGTTCGGGGCCTGGGATGTCATCATAAGAAAAAGCACGTCAAGCAATTCTTCAAGCCTCTGAAGGCGCACTCCATCCGGGTGCCGCCCAACATTAAGGGCATCGCTTATGTCGGCTTCAAAACAGAGTCGCTTATGAAACAAGCGTTGAACAAAGACAAAAGTTTCCTCGAAGGCAAACGCTTGTTCGTGACGGTCTACGAGGCCAAAGACAACGAGACAAAATTGGACGGCGATAAGAAAAAGTTTTCCGACCAAAAATGGAAGAAACAGGAAGACGCGCTCGCTAATGAGGAAAGCATCGCCGAGTCGGGCAAGATTTTCTTCAGGAATTTGCCCTACGACCCCAGCGTCGAGGATGAAGTTAAAAAACTTTTTGAAAAATATGGTCAACTCTCGGAATTCGACTTGCCGCTCGACAAAACAACCGGCAAACTCAAAGGTTTTGGCTGTGCGACTTTCCTTATGCCCGAACATGCCGTCAAAGCCTTCGCCGAGCTGGACTATTCCGTCTTTAACGGCAGAGTCCTTCATCTCTTGCCGGGAAAAGTCAATGAAACTGCGAAGGATCCTCTCAATGAAGGTGAGACTCGTTTGTCAAAACTATGACGTTATTTTTGTAGAAAAAATTCATAAATGCGGTAGGAAAGGCAAACGGAGAGAAAAAAATGAAAAATTCCGCTCCTCTTAAGGATTTTTCCAAAGAAATTGTCATTTTCCATTCACATTCTATTGAGAATAGTGGAAAGTTTGGCACCTCATGCCAATTTTTAATATTTTATGCTAAATTTGCAATGTTCGTCCAATTTGACTTGAAAAATTATTATCCCATTGGAAATAGCGAAAACTTTGGCATTTCGCGCTGATGTTTACATTTTCTGTTGAATCTGAAATTTTCGTCCAATCTGAGATAAAAAATTGCGAGATAAAAGATTACGAGAAACTGTGACGTCGTACGAATTAAACGTGAAAAAATTGAAAATTCCAGAGGGCCTTTCCTACAAGGAGAAGAAAGAGTCAAGAATGAAAGCGACTGCTGGATCGTCTCACAATTGGAATACCCTTTTCCTGGGCCAGAACGCAGTCGCCGAAGCGATCGCGTCGGCTTATGGTACGACCAAGGATAAAGTTTTACTGGAAGACGGTGGAAAAGATGGGGCCAGTGCGGCGGTTCGGTTGGCTCTCGGAGAAGCGCAGCTGGTCCAGGACACGCGCAAGTTTTTAGAAGAAAATGGAGTCTGTTTGGACGCTTTTGAGAAGGAACCTGCGGAAAGATCGAAGAAAATAATTCTCGTGAAAAATCTACCGGCCAAGACGCAGATCCAAGAAGTCAGAGAAAAATTCAGTCAATTCGGGGAACTCGTTCGCGCTGTTATGCCGCCATTTGGCATGACAGGTGAGACAATTTTTTTTTCCGATTTTGTTTTAAAAAGAGCAAATAATTTTTTCCCCTAGAATATTTTCAAAAATAGTTTTTAAATTATTTTTAATTTTTTTTTTGCAAAACTGCAAAATTTTCAAAAATAATTAATTGAATCAATAATTAATGAATTGAATCAATAATTAATTAGTTGAATTAATAATTAATTAATTGAACTAATAATCAATTAATTGACTTAATTAATGAAATTGATAATTAATTAATTACTTTTTTTGTTAATATTTCGGTTTTTTTATCATCGCGGTGGGAAATAATGAATGAAAAATATTTTTTAAGCTCTGGTCGAGTTTCTGGAGACGGCGAAAGCTCGAGAAGCTTTTAAAAAACTTGCGTACTCGAGGTTCAAGTCTTTGCCTCTGTATCTGGAATGGGCACCGGTAAATAGCTTTAATGCGCCTGCCAAGAAAGTTCAACAAGAAGAAGCGATCGACGAGGATGAGCCGGAAGCCAACACAACGCTGTTTGTCAAGAATCTCAGTTTCTCGACGACCGACGAATCCCTGAAAAACGTAAGAGAGTCCAATTTACATTGCCAAGTCCCACAAAAATGGCTTTTTATAATCTTTTTTTGTTTTTTTTTGTTTTTTTATTTTTTCCAAGTATTTCTCGAAATGTGGGCCGCTCCATTACGCGACGGTCGCGATCAAGAAAGACCCGAAAAATCCTGGAAACAAATTATCCATGGGCTATGGGTTCGTCCAGTTCAAACACAAATCCAGTGCGGATCGCGCTTTGAAAGAATTGCAGAGCTCCGAGCTCGATGAGAAAACGTTGGAGCTCCAGAGATCGGAGAGAGCGTTGTCGTGAGTAAAAATAAAATTGCTCCAAAAAAAAAAATGCTCCAAAAATTACGAAAATATTTCCGGACGAGAAAAAAAATCGATTTTTCAAAAATTTCGTTCTTTTCAGCATCGACGTGGCGACTACGAAGAAAAAATCGAAAATTACCGCCCAAACGGGTACAACGATCCTCGTGAGGAATCTTCCATTCGAGGCGAACGCCAATGAAGTCAAAGAATTGTTCAAGTGAGTTTTAACATTTTTTTTCGCGTAAAAAACGAGGAGGATGGAGGAGCGCGGACGAGTGAATAAAATAATGGGATTTCAGGCCATTCGGGGAGATCAAGGCCGTGAGATTGCCGAAGAAATGGGTGGGTCCTGAGAAGCATCGAGGTTTTGGCTTCGTCGAATACTACACGAAGAGCGACGCCAAGGTTTGGGACACTCAGTTTATTATTTGGACGCGAAATAATTCGGGAAAAAATGGACAAAATGAGTTTTTGACGTTTTTTTAGAGAGCCTTCGAGGCGATTCGGCCCAGCACTCATTTGCTTGGAAAAAAATTGGACCTGAGCTGGGCCCAGGCCGAGGAGAATGTTGAGGACATTAGAAAGCGAACAGCGAAACATTTCCACCAAGGTATTTGCGAATTTTGATCAGCGACGCGCGTATCGCTTGACATTCCAAAGCGCCAGGCGCCTCCGCTTTCCTTTCTCTTATTTTCCCTCAAATATTTTTATCTCCTCGCTTCTCAGACGATTCCACGAAGAAAAGGAGCAAAAAAGCGACCTTGGATCCGGACAGCCTGGGCCTCGCTGTCGAATGAACTTGATCTTCTGGTTCGGTGACCTTCAGAGGTCGGGCCATCCCAGAAAAAGGAAAAAAAAAAAGAAAACACAAAGGAGACTGGTTCGGGCACTGCGCGGACTTTTGCCAATTGTCATGCACCCCGAACCTCGCCGATTAGACAGATCGACGTTGAACTTGTTGCTGAGCGTCGCCTTTTCGCCTCAAGAGTCAATCCTCATTTTTGTCCTTTCTGAAGGACCGTCCTGAGTAAGGAAAAAGCTTGAAGGAAACGCCAGTGATATTAAAATAAAGTGCCATCGTTCTCGGTCTCACTTCCGGTGGGAAATTGGGCCACGAACTCACGCAAGTTGAGAAAAAAAAAAAAAAAAAAAAAAAAAACACTTTTTTTTTTCGAGTTTTTATTTTTTTTTATGTAAAAAAAAATCTTTCAAGTAATCTCCAAATAAAGAGGATTTTTTTTTTTTTTTGGAGTTTTTTTCTCAACTTGCGTGAGTTCGTGGCCCAATTTCCTACCGGAAGTGAGGCCGAGAACGATGGCACTTTATTTTAATATCACTGGCGTTTCCTTCAAGCTTTTTCCTTACTCTGG
>JAPYYS010001869.1:0-18898 GCA_030522525.1 Campopleginae sp. 14b
ATAATAAACTATTTCATTCATTCATTCATATTTTTCGCAATATATGTGCTCAACACTATCAAAGTGAAAATTTTGGAGCTCTCGGATGCGTTGCAAACTCCTTCAGGCCAGTCACTGCTTTTTACCGTCATGTTTCTAGATCCAAGGGACTGCTCTTCTTCGATTTCGTTAGCACTTTTTCACGTCATTCGTTTGCTTTCAAGAACATTATTATTACAGGTGATCTTAATTGTAACTTGCTCTCCAACAATTTAGAAGCAAAGTCCTTAATCGAGTTTGTTACTAGCCAGACGATGCATATTGTGGAATCCAGTGCAACGCATCACACTGGAACCTGTGACTCATCGCTCGATGTTTTTATTGTAGAAAGTCTCGATAAGATCACTGGCTTTGAAAGATCTGCAGTACCTTTCATAGCACGTCACGATCTCCTCCGACTCGAGTACACCTTTTCCAATTCACTACCATGCGTGCGTACCATTGAACGGCGTAATTTTAAGCATTTCGATTCTGCGCAGTACTGTCTTACTGTAGCCAACCACTTCCATTCAACACTGATATCTCTCTGCCCCTTTGATGGCAATACCAACCTTGGTTGAGCACCTTAACAATACTATTATTGCGTCGCTGAATGAACATGCTCCGTTTACTACGTTCAGTGTCAATAAGCCAGTAACACCTTGGTTGACTGACGACCTTCGCATTTGCATACGCAGAAAAAACATTGTCTATAGGCAGGCACGTCGTTCGGGCAACCCCTTAAGCTTGTCCATATTTTGGCAGTTTGAAAACGATCTTGTTGTAGACCTTAAGCTTGCACGGGGTACATATTACAGCAGCAAACGGTCTGACATCCGTGATGCTTCAAATTTTGGTGCGAGCTCCAACGCCTGGGTCTGGTGAAAATAAACAGCACTTCTTGCGGTAATTTCTTTCAATTAAACGAGTTAAATCAATTCTTCGCTGACATATCTAGTTATACTGAACCTCGCACAGCAAGCGATCTTAATATTGTTCTTAATACGTACCCAGTAACTGAGCCGCACATTGACCCTGACACGACGCTCTCTCATTATTGCCAACATCCAGGCTTCTCTGAAGGAACCGCTCAGGACCGCGGAGGTGGATGAATTTCTTTTCGGTAAGCAACTCGAGGAACAGGTGAAGGCGGCAAAGCTTCTCGAGAAGTCGAGCAAAGAACTAAAGTTGCCAGAAAAGTCTACTACCAAGCACGCGTCGAAGAACGTGAAGGGCCCGCTTCATCAGACGAACCGGAAATATGCGCAATCACGACCGCCACAGAGGAAGTCGTGGGGCGGGCAATACAAGCTGTACCAGCCTTCTCCCCGCGGGCCATTTTCAGCGAACAACAGAACGCACAAGAGACGCGGGTAGAGGAGGTGAGTACCTTGGCCGGTAGGCTGAGACATTTTTCTGAAAATTGGAGAACAGTCACTTCCGGAGTCTTTATTCTTGAGACCATCGCAGGTTTTAAAATACCGTTCAGATCGGTAACCCGTCAAAACCAGTCACCTGGCGAACGTTCATGGTCGAATAACGAAATTGGAGCCATTACAGAACAAATCAATAAATTATTACAAAAAGGAGCAATTTGTAAATGCGAACCTAAAGACGGACAATTCATATCAAAAATTTTCTTGACGCCGAAATCTGATGGCTCCAATCGTCTTATACTTAACCTCAAACCTCTTAACGAGTTTATAGACACAGCACACTTTAAGATGGAGGATAGCCGGACCGGATGCTACATAGTAACGATAGCCCTTAAGGACGCATACTATCTCGTTCCCATTACGAATGAACACAGAAAATACTTGCGGTTTTTATTTCAAGGTCAATTATTCGAGTTCACGGTCTTACCATTTCGCTTAAACTGCGCGCCGTTGATTTTCACGAAATTGATGATACCCATTGTCACACTTATAAGGAAAAAGGGACTTTTGTCCGTTATTTACCTCGATGACCTGCTACTATTTGGCAGCTCGGCCACAGATTGTTTGTACAACGCGAAACGAACAATATTATTGTTAGAAAGTCATGTGTTCGTTATTAATTATGAAAAGAGCAAGCTGTCTCCATCTCAAAGATGTAATTTTTTAGGCCTTTGTCTGAATTCCGAAAGAATGCAAGTCGAATTATCTATAGATAAGCGAACTGACATGTCGAAATTAATGGGTAGATTCCAAGGGATCAGAGAATGTCGAATTCGGGAATTCGCTTCATTTATTGGATCTCTTGGTTTTTGTTGCCAGGCAGCTACATATGGTTGGGTGTATGGTTGGGCTACTATATGGGTGTACGTTAAAAATTTTGAGAGAGAGAAATTCATCGGATATTACTTGCATCAATTTTTCTCTCCCAACAGTCTTATGATCTTACATTAAATGCAATATGATTTCCAATTATTTTACAAGTTACGACATTCTTGTCTTCTTCAAATTACAATTTTCTTGTTTCAGTCTCATAACAATATCAAATCTTCCTAGTTACATTATCTTTGCATTTCGAGTCGAAATCTTACAGATTCTTCCCACGTTATATTATTTTCGCATTCACGCAACGCATACATTTTTTTTTCTCATTTTTGTCGTAATTAGTTAACGCTAGATCATCCGTTAGATCGGGGCGAGCAATAACCTTTAACCAACATTCATGTGATATTTTCGCAAGTTCCACCGATTATACACACCTATTTCTTTATTAATATCATGACGATCCGCTAAAACGAACGCATTGTTTCCAACGCGACGAATGATTCGATAAGGCCCCTCGAACAAATGGAAGAACTTTCTCGTAACGCGATCTAAAGCGTTCGATAAATGCCTCACTCGCAGTAAAGACAAATCATTTAAATTCAAAACAACCTTGGAAACGGGTCCTTGGTGTTTTTTTCTGCTCTCAAAGCTTTTTTTCATTCAGATTATCTTTAGCCATCTCTAAAAGATACTCATGGGACAAATCAGGAGAGGTGGGGAATTGTATTATTTTTTGAATTTTATCTTGTACAGGCTTACCAAAATGCAACTCGTACGGTGCAAGCCCGGTACTTTGGTGGACGGTTATGTTTAATATTTCTTCAATTTGTGGCGAATAATTGACCCATTTTGTATGTTTGTCTGCGCATAAAGTCCGAAACAATCGCCCAAGTTCCCGCATCACTCTTTCGGTAGGGTTCGATTGAGGATGACGGATAGAGCTATATATCACCGTTATGCCGGCAGTCTCCAAATCTTTTTTCCATTTTCCCGATGTAAACTGTGTCCCATGATCTGACAAAAACCTTTTTGGTTTACCGAATTTGGGACAGAAATTGTTGAAAATCCTATTTAGACATGCCGTTACATTCGCTTTTTTCATAGCGTATAAATTTACATATTTGAAAAAAGCATCGAGCATTACGAAAATGTATTGTGTGCCACCACGCGCCATGGGAAGGGGACCATAAAAATCGACAGTTACTAAATCATTCACACCGCTTGCTATAACTTGATTATGCTCTCCCTCCATGGATATCGTTAGATATTTAACGCGTTGACACAAATCGTATTCAAGCACGTATTTTTTTATCTGCTTATGCATGCCCTTCCAATAATAAAATTTCTTGAGATATCCTAACGTTTTATAAACTCCGGGATGTCCAAGCTTTGAATGGATTTCCTCAATAAGTAATTTCTAATTACTTTACGTTATTTTCCAATTTTCTGAATTCGTCTCGCGATGGAACAAAATATTTTGGTGAAGAAGAAAATTAGGCGAGCTCGAATTTGCGATGCACTCGTCAACTCTTTTCTTCACATCCACACCGTCCAATTGCCACTGAACTAAATGTTTGAAATTACGTTTAAGGGCAGCATCATACTCGATCATGGCCATGGTGATGAGTGATGCATCCTCAATGCAATTATTTGGCATTAAGCAGTGGTGAAGGGCGGATATTACGAGACGACTCTCTTTTTCCTCGTGAAAACGACTCTCGGCTTGGCGACTAAAAAAGTCTGCCACAATATTGCCGACCCCTCGACAATACGATATAGAAAAGGAATATTGTTGGATTAATAGGCACCATCTTGCAATTCGTGAATTTTTAAACGTTGTCGTTTGGATGAATGTTGAGGCTTGATGGTCTGTAATTATTTCAAACCGTGTTCCGATCAAATATACCCGAAATTTCGTGAGAGAACAGACGATCGCGAGAAGTTCCTTCTCGGTCGTAGTATAATTTGTTTCGCATTTTGTCAAACAGCGAGAAACTATCCCTACGACGTTATGTTCTTCAGCTTCGTTTATTTGATACAAAATTCCGCTAATCCCTAGGTCGCTCGCATCGGTTTGAACTTTAAAAGGTTGATTGGGAAGCACGTGTTTCAAAGTAATGCAATTCCGAAAATCATGTTTCAATTTTTCAAACCCTTTCTTATGGATATTCGTCCGATTCCAGTTTTCATTTTTTTGCAATAATTCCCGCAAAGGAGAGACGGATTCAATTTGGTTAACATTAAATTGACGATAATAGTTACAAACGCCCAGAAATTGTTGGAGTTGGCGTTTGTTCTTTGGCTCAGAAAAATTCAAAATAATTTCTAACTTTTTAGGGTCAGGAGTGACGCCATGAGAAGAAATTAAAAAACCTAAAAATGGAATAGTTTCCTGGAAAAATGCGCATTTGGATAGCTTGAGAGTGAAATTATATTCTATCGGTCTGTAAAACAGTCTATTCAGTACCTCCATATGTTCTTCGATCGTTTCCGTGCCAATTAAGATGTCGTCAATGTAACAAGATATATTTTGATCGAAATATCTCTTTAAAGCAAAACTTAACGATTTGATAAAGCCACTGCCCGCTGTTTTTAGACCGAATGGAATTCTACAAAATTGGTACATGTGTGATTCGAAAAGAAAAGCGGTATAGGGCCTGGATTGTTTGTCAAGCGGGACTCGCCAGTTACCATGGGTCAAGTCTAATTCCGAAAATATTCTTTTCCCGTTATATTTTTGCAAAATTTCGCTGATTCATGGGAGGGATTCGTGATCGTCCTCTATGTTCTAATTCAATTGTCGGGCGTCAAGGCAAATGCGCACCGATCCGTCCTCTTTTTTCACAATTTTTAACGGGTTGCAAAATTTACTGGCCGTTCTCTCAATCACGCCTTGATCTACCATTCTTTCGATTGCCTCAACTGTTGCCTTTCTTTATTGAAACGGGACAGGATAATTTTGTTTTATTTGTGGCTTATTATTTGTTAGAACGATAGATTGTTCATATCCCTTGGCGCATCCTGGCTTATCCGAGAATAAATCTTTATTTTTCGCTAATAAATTTTCAAATTGTGTTTGTTCCCTTTCCGACAACACCGACGATCTTGGAATAACTACATCAATTTTACGACTATTTTCGTTTTGGCTCGATATACTTTCAATATTCGATACCGTTAATTCATTAATCTGATTGATTTGTGTGAGGCCGTTCGTTACCTCGACGTTTGCGTGTGGACAATCGATATATATGAGCCCGTTGTCGATTGAATTCATGTTTATTTTTCCGCTCGATTGTTCTCCCCCTGCACCTCTTTACACCTATAACTTTCATTTTCGTGCCTCTCATCCGAATTTATCTCAATTATTTCATTAATTTTCAGAACAAATATGTGAATTTTTTCATTCTCAAATGAGCATATGAGTCTTTCTTGGCGATCTTTTTCGAAGATCATCGCTGACGGAGAAATACATTTTCCACCGATTTCAATAATATTCTGTTTATAATTAATAATCGCGTCATTCCTCGACATCCAGTCGTGACCCAAAATTATGTCCGATGACAGATATGGAATCACCAGGAACGCTCCTCCAATGATTACGTCATCAATTTTCATTTGTATATATATTTGTTGCCTAACCGTCCCTTTTTTTCAATGGCAGTAGAGACAATCACGTTAGACACTGGTAATTCTTGGATTTTGTACTTATTACTTAATTGTTCGTATACATTTTCGGAGATAGCCGTTACTTGGCTACCTGTGTCTAATAATGCTTCGATATCAATCTCCTTCACTCTAATTTTCAAATGAGGGCATCTCGCCCATATACTTTTTTTTTCTTGTGTTGATAAATTTTCGCCTTCTTCTATTCCTATCGACAGGTCGTCAACAAAGTCAAAGTTTTGAGGACACACGGTTGTTTGTTTTAAATTCAAATAATTTGTGTTAACTGATTTTTCCTCATACGGCCGCGTGTCACTTATTAGTTTAAAGGCCTATTGTTATTTGTTAAAGGGGCATTTTCGTGGTGATTTAAGGGTTGGTTACTCCGAAATTGTTGTGGCGGTGGATACCGGGTATCAGGAAGCACAAAGTTCCGAGGATTTCTCCTATATGGTCCGTGTGACTCGTCGCGTGATCTAAGATTTCTTCGATCACCGTTGCGCGTATATCCATCGTTTCGTGGATAATTATTATAATTATTTTGTCGTTGTGTTTGACCCTAGATCTGATTTTCGCCGATTTTTATTTGATTCACTCTAAGCTCTGTATTTTTTTGGGGATAGTTATTATTCCGTCTTTGAATTTTATCCCTCTCGTCTTTCACTGCGTCAAGATTACCGAGAACAGGGGCTATTGCAATCGTATCCGCGAAATTTACGGTCGACAAAGGTTCTCTTATCCACATCGGGTATTGTTGTATTGTAGTATAGTTCGTCTCACAATCTGTTAATTTTGGATCAAAGTACCGACCTTGCGCTAATTGTTTATAAAAGTACGTTTGCAATGGTTCGCTTCGTGAGTCATACTTGCACTCCATCCACCGTTTCTTTACTCTAACTCTAATTGGAATTGAGTAGAATTCATTCAAAAATTCTTCTTTAAATTCTTCAAAATTTCTAAAATTCCCCTTTAAATTATACCATAAATTGGCTTTCCCCACGAGAGAATGTTCCGCGATCGTTAATCTTCTTTCCTCTTCAATATTCTTTGTTCTGAGAAATTTCTCCAATTCGTCGAGGAATTCGGCCGGGTGTTTTTCTGTTTCATCGCTAAACTGTGGGACTTTGATATCTATATGAATATTTTGTACGTTACTGATGATTGATGTTATGTCCTCAGCTCTTAATCCAGCATTCGATTGGCCTTGACAACTCGACTCTTGTACGGGTTGTTGTTGCTGACCACGATCTCGCTGGGATTCGAGTATTGCTCGCAGTCGCTCAGGCTCCTGTCTCTCTCCTTAATATTTCTCTTTCTGCCTCTATGTCAACCTGCGGAGTGCCGTTCTTTACTCGCTCCCTCTCATTATTCTCTCTTCCCAGTACCATTTTTTTTCGTTTTTTGTCACCTATGGAAATACTATTGTTCAATTTTCGTTTACAGATCCAGCCCGCTCTCGTGACGTAATTATTTTCTATGTCTTTATCAGCCATCAACTATACAATCTCATTTTCGTTGATTACTGTCACTTCGAGCATTACAAACGAACAAAAAATATATATGCACCAATAAATAAGTTATTTCGAATAAAAATTTAATTGATTCAATTGACGAACTTGACATCGATTATGAATAATATTTTGTGACCGATTTTGATATTAATATTGAGTTTTTTTCTTCAAAATCGTGCCTCTAGTTGGGCGCCATTTGTAAATTTAAACATTTTTATTCCCGAGATCATTCTTCTTTTTTATTTATAACGAAAAAGATAATCACATACACTCAACACACCCACATTCACACACATACAATATAACAATATTTCAAAAGGCTTATCTTATTTTTATTATTCGGCGTTGGGAGATAGTCGATGGCTCAATTACTCCGGGACTTGTCCGTGAATTCTGCCCCGAGTTTGGGAAAGGAGAATTCCTGTCGATAGTGTCCGATCGTAGCGATGGTCCCGGAGCAAAGAGAGCGAGCCTTTCATCTCCAATTTCCATCTGATTCCTCATCCAGGCTCTGGGAGGGGATTTTTCGATAGGACATGCGCGACGTTCGATCGATTGGTATAGATCTCTACGCATATCCTAATCGATAATAGAGGGGATAATTTTAAGTTTCTCTTACAATTGTAACAAAAAATCTCTTCAATGATGAATATTTTATGTAGATAAATACGTAACTAGTCTAACAACACTTATTAATAAAAAAAAAATTCAGTTGAATTATTAAATGAAATTGTTTTTTTTTCTTCTTTTGTTTTTAAAAGGAAATTTTTCAAAACATCATATTTGTAAAATTTGAAAAAAAAAATGATTAGTTGACATCTGTCGAAAGTTATATTCATGTTTGGTGAAAGATTTGACTCCTCTTTTGACACTAAAATCAACAGTTTTGGTATAATATACAAAATTATATCAAGTTTTTGAAGAATTAAACTTTGAGCTTGAATAACTTTTGAACACGTGGACTAATCAAAAAATGTTATCAATCATTTTTTGTAGAGCGTTCAATTTTCTATTAGAACAAGAAAAAAGATTTATTGAGCAACTATTCGTTTCAACGGTGTAAAAATCGAAAGAAGCAAAAATAACGTTTTCATTGTTATTCTTATGGGAATTGGAAAAATGCAATGAGGACAATCTTAATATCAATATTAAGGGCTCAAATTTTAACTGGCGTCTTTTTACGTCGAAACAGAACTTTTAAGCCTGTTTACAAGAAAAAATATAAAAAAATTATTTATTTGAATCACCCTACACAACACTCATACTCGAAATCGAGCCATTTCATTCGGCTTCATACGCGTATTTTCGCACTCAATCAGATGTAGATTAATTCTATCGTTACTCTTTATCTCATATACGAGTCCACTGCCCCTCTGTCTGCACTCTAGGGTTTCTACAATGTTCCCGCTACTCCTGTGACACGCGGATGAAGGGTCCCGTCCTAGGGCCATCCCTCATACACTCGAATCACTCCGTTTCGACCCGAAGTTGACCTACGATCCGAATCGTCGTTCTTTAATATTCAATTCACCATTTCATCTTCGGAGGATTGAAATAACAAATATATTTTTCTCCGGGGTGTCAAATAGCGTAACAATCGAATTTCCATTCTTTGAATAAGTAAGAAGAAGGAGTAAGAATATTGCACTCTGAGAAAAGGTGTAATATTTGAAGGAACTGGCAACTTTTTTTTGCACTACAATGTCGGAGGCACGTTCGGTGTTTACTCGACAACGAAAAATTCAAGAGCTCCATATGAACGATTCTGATTTGGATACAGACAGTTCTTCAAAATACGATGATTGGTTGATGGGCGTGAGTGACAATGAAGCAGAAGAGATTGAGAAATCCAATTATGGCTCACAGGAAAGTTCTCAAGGAAAGTTAGCTTCTGAGAATGAATCTAGTGTGCCACTATTTGAGCGCTTAGACAAGTTCCGGAAAGATCTGACGTGGACTAGATTGTCAGAACAGTCACTATTTGAACCAATAATTCATCCGTTTAGTGATTCAAATGCAGGTGTGCAATCTGGAAGCGGTCTCAATAGATACAGCAGTCCTGCCGACATTTTGAAAAAAAAAAAAATTCTGGAGATCTGATTGAGATGATTCGTTACGAGACAAATAAGTTTGCTGAAGAGAAAAAAAATGCTTTGAGGCTTGCTAATAGACTCAAGCCAAAATCACGGATTCTAAAGTATACAAAAGTAGATCCTGATGAAATGTATACATTCAACGCATTACTTATTTTGATAGGAGTTATAAAACAACCGTCGATTGAGATTTATTGGACCAAAGATAAAATGTTAGCCAGACCCTTTTTCTCTACCGTGATGACATACGATAGATTCCGTCAGCTGCTGGCGCTACTACATTTCTCCGAGAATGAGAATGACTTAACAGATAAGCTGAGAAAAATTCGTCCAGTTCACGAATCTCTCGTTGAAAACTTCAAAGCTATTTATAGACCAGGGAAAGACATAAGTATTGACGAATAATTGATGGCGTGGAAAGGTCGGCTAACTTTTAGACAGTGTAATCGAAATAAACGAGCTCGTTTCGGTATAAAGATATACAAAAATTGCGAGTCAAAACCTGGCTACGCTTATGATCTGAATGTATACACAGGTAGAGAACGTGGAAATCGAAGAGCCCGTACAGGAATAGGCATATCTGGGACCGTAGTGAAAATATTGCTTAGAGATCTCGCAGGTCAAGGCCAATCGCTTTATATTGATAACTGGTATACATCTCCACTTCTGTGTAAACAGCTTGTCGATGAGAAAACGAATGTCTGTGGAACTGTACGAGAAAATCGTAAACACATGCCTAAAATAAATTTAAAAAAATTAAAAGTTGGTGACATGGAAGTTTGGTACACGCCAAAAATAGCTTGTATGGCGTGGAAAGACAAAAAAATTGTTATGATGCTCACAACTATGCACAATCCAGCCATGAACGTTACCAACAAAATAGATAGGCTCACCAAAAGAGAGATCATGAAACCAAACGTTGTTGTTTCTTATAATACCAATATGGGAGGTGTAGACAAGACGGACCAGTCTATTTCTTCTTACGGAACAACTCACAAGACTGTCAAGTGGCATCACAAATTATACTTCCATTCATTCGATACTGCGATTTACAATGCTTCCGTCGTGTATAATGATTTCCAAACCGACTCGAGGAAAATGACTTCATTACAGATCCGTCGTGCATTGGCAACAGAGCTGTTAGAAGAGCATTGTGATCAACACACGTCGTCTAAGGAGTATCACTGCAAATTCAAAAATCCTTTACGGTCGTCACGAAGTCACTTTCCTTCTTATATTTCGGACGATAAATCGAAAAGAAAGCGTTGCGTTGAATGTTATTCCAAAAAACGGAGGAAGTCAACATTGATTATGTGCAAGGATTGTGGTAACATACCACTGTGCGCGGCATACCACCTTGCTTCCAAAACTATCACGTATGACGGTGTCGTCAAGTGGAACATCGATTTTTTTTTTGAATTTGTTATCAAAACATAAAAGTGGGAATTATAAATTGTTGAAAAAATATTTCAAGAATACAAAAAAAAACAGAAAAAACAATCGATACAGACAGCAGCAAACTGAACAGATCAAAATGAAAAAAATCGATGAAAAATTCAGAGTACAAAAAAAAAGATACAATTTTTTTAATTCCAAGAATCAAAAAAGAATGGAATTCAAGGAATGGCAAGAAAAAGAAAAAAACAATCGATGCAGACAACAGGAAGAATAAAATGAAAAAAATCCATAAGAAATTCAACGTACAAAAAGAAGAAACCAATTTTTGAAATTCCAAGAATCAAAAAAAATGAAATTCAAAAAATGCGAAAAGTAATTTTTAATCAATTATGAAAAAAAATTTGACGATAAAAAAAAACAAAAAAATCACAAAACAAAACAAAATGGAGTAAGAAAACTGCCACGTCCTCGATTCGTGACTCTGGGTTCGGCTAAGAGCGGGATATAACACCAAAAAAGTATTTTATTGCATTCGTCATTATGAATAGTGTAACGACACCAAATGGGCAGCGAGAGCTCTTGCCTGCTCGGCGGCTGACACTCGACTGAGCGAGCGCCACACGGCAGCGAGCGGACCGCGGCGGAACTAATCGCCGGCCCGCGGTGAGCTTGCGAGTGAGTAGTGGGGGTAGCAAGCTCGAGAACGAGCGCTACTGGGACTCGTGGTGGGGTCGGCGCGTCGGTTATTTATTGGCGCAAACCGGAGCAAACCGGTTTACGCACCACAAGTTGGGGCAAACGAAGTCAATATACTATATTGTCAAAATTCTAAACATAAAAATTGTTCAAATTTGACAAAATTCATAAATTATATCGAGTCAATAAAAATTGATTATTTTTTTTTGACAAGTTAATTATAAGAGCGCTAAATTTTTTAATTAATTACCAAATTGTTTTCTCACAGATCAAATCGATCTTTTTGTGTTATTGTCAAGAAAATCATTCATAATTCAAATAAATTGAATAAATATTGGAATATTTCACTTGATCTATTAAAAATCCTCGTTTTCCTTCATTGCCTGCTCCTTTTCCTTGAAGCTCGAGCCGACGCGTAACGCAAGGCGTCTCCGAGCCTGTTTCATACCGTTACAATAGTTTGTCGTACATGATTTGCCAAATTTTTATTCATTATATTGTATACCAGCTTCTCATTCTTGGAGACAGGATCCGAAATCGAAATTCGCGAACATAAACATCTAGAGATAGAATTCTTTGTCAAAATCCAACTACTTTTTCAATTTGCGTCCACCATACTGGATCCGGAATTTCGAATTTTGAAAATGTCACTTCATATTCGAATTTAGCGACACCAAAAACCACGGGGTACTTACTTCCGTCGAAATCAAACCATTTTTTGAATTTGGGTCGGCCGTATTGGATCCGCCATTTTGAATTCCGGAATTCTGATATCCAATTCAAATTCAGCGACCCCAAAAACCATGATGTACCAATTTACAATCGAATCGATGCAGTAGAAATAGGTTGTATTTCAATAGCCCCTATACGTGTCATGATACAAAAATGGCACGACTTTTTATTGCCCCTATGCGGGTCACTCATAGTGAAGGGGTTAAAGGATCAACTAAGAGTCTTGATGGGATTTTTTAAGAGGTTGTCAGAGTATCGACGAGAGTTTCTATTGCATACCCGGCAATATGTGAAAACCTTAAACTTTTCATCGATCATCTCTTGTAATCAGTTTTCTTTTGAAACTGACAAATATTTTCCAGTTCTAAACAGATCGTCAATTTTAAATGCCAATGATGAAGAATCTCTCATTGGCCAGCCCATCGTTGAACCCTCGAGTTCTGAGGAATGGTCAAAAAAAATTGAATAAAAAAAACCATTTGACTTGTTTCCTCGTCCCTTATAGAGCCTCCTTGAATTACGGAATCATCAGTGGAATGTTGAAAAGTATTACCTTTTCAAAAAGAAGGGAAGTCCGTGGAAAAATACTCCAAAGAAGTAAAAAAGGAACTTCAAGTTTAAAAGATCCTAACCTCAGTAAAAAAATGACGACACGATTTTCATTCGTTATATTACTTTGATGAATAAAAATCCCTCTCCCTAAATTGTTGATAAAATATTTCCCTTTTCAAAAAGAGAAGAAATCCGTGGAAAAATACTCTGAGAAAGTAAAAAAAGAACGCCAAGTTTAAAAGATCCCAACCTCAGTAGAAAAATGACGACCTAATTTTCTTTATATTGCTTTGAAAAATAAAAATTCCATTCTGAAAAAGAAAAGAAATCTGTAAAAAAATGCTTGTAAATATTGAAACTGATAACTCAATTTTCTTGATATCACTTTGGAAGAAAAAATAATTTTTATTAAAAAAATTTATTGCATTTTTCCTCCCTACGAACAATCTTTTGACCTTCATGAAAATCTTATCAAAAATTCTCAAACTCGATTAACAAACAGAAACGAAATCCTAGCAACATAGCCGAGTATAAAAAAAATAATAATGAATAGCTGCATTTCAGTTTAAGGGTTTCTCCATCTACAAAGATTTCCATCGCAAAATAAGTTTGATTGGGGAAAAATGTCCAGTCCTTATATGATACAATTCGCCTGCCGGGAAAAAAAATCAAAATCATTCTCGTGGCATTGGACGTAGTTTTTAGATGCACCGAAAATGAACATTTTCTTCGAAGGCTCTGCAAAAGAATGCAAAAACTTGGCGTGCATGGTTAAGTAAAAAATCCCGGGAAGGTAAAAAAATCAATGTAGGAAAAAACTGGCCAATAGTGGCCTAGCTTTCAACACATTGCCTCCTGTCAAAAGTATGTATCGCTTCCCTACTTCAGTGAGGCTATAAATCTTGGTGTTACCTTCGCTTCCGACCTCTCTTGGAGGAAAGATGTGTTGTCGTTGTTCGAAAGTGTGCATTTTTCGTTATCCAGACTTAAATATAACAAAGCAGCATTGTCTTCTGAGCTCAGGTATATGCTTGTTGAATCACTCATTTTTGTCATCTTAGATTTGTTAAATCACTTATTTTTGCCGTCTTTCCTTCGCCGAAAAGTCGTTGATCTATCGAGGATTTCAGTTGTTCAATGAATTCTCTAGGGAAATCAGAAATGCGGAAAATGTGGATCAATTCAAGCAGCGGTTAAACAAACATGTATTTGAAGAAAGAGTTCGACTGTATAAATGCGAGGAATGATGAGGTAGCGGATGGGTGACTGATTGTTATTATAAAACAAGAGTGTAATCTGCAAAGCTGCAGTAATGGCTGAAGCTAATAATCAATCTCTCTCTCTCTCTCTTGTAAGATATCTTTCTTTCTGACTTTTATTATTCTTATAGGATCACAAATATGACACACGCATACATTCTCATCCCACACACGCATTTACATAATTGTTTCCGTTTGTTTGATCTTTTGGCCTAAATGTATAATAATTTTTAAATAATTACGGAACGAAGATTCTTTTTCTTTTTCCCTCGGTGGCTCTCTCTCCGGGACCGCAGAGTTCCGCGATGANNNNTCTCTCTCTCTCTCTCTCTCTCTCTCTCTCTCTCTCTCTCTCTCTCTCTCTCTCTCTCTCTCTCTCTCTCTCTCTCTCTCTCTCTCTCTCTCTCTCGACTGCCCTCGGGCGTCTCATTTCAGAATAGAAGCATGCCCAAAATTGCTTTGCACCTTCCACTTATCAGTTAAACTCCATTACTGGTGCTGAGCAATATTTTCATATCGTTTTCATTTCGGACGCGTGAAATCGCCGTGACGTTCGAACGCGCTAACAACCTGTTGGCTCGGAATCTGCAAGCCGAATGATCTGATTGACCTCAGCCTTCGTGTGCCGTGAGACCATCGCTAGATCACCGAAATAAGACGAAATGCTCCGATTCTCTATTGCGTAGCGCACGTGGGTCCTATCGATCGGTCGGCACGATAACTTCGCTCACACTGACTCGATTGGTCTGCTTCATCATTATCCCGAAATTACCCGAACTGAGCCGATCTGGTGCTCTACTGGTCGTCACCGCGAGTCACATCATCACACACATCCTTCATCGCTTCTCTTATTCTACGCATGGATGACTGCCCTCGCACACAACGAGCACACAATCCGACGTCCGTGAGCATTCCCTGAAGGCTTGGCACACTATTTGGTGCGCTCAGCTTCACTACTTTCATTGAAATTTTAATTCAACTTTCAATTTAACCTCCAATTTAACTTTCATTTTTAATTTTTCGAACTTTTCCCATCACTAATTGTTTTTCAAATACCTCGATCTTTGAGTATCCCTTATTGACTGTCTATCTAATACTCTTGCGATCGCCTCGCACCTATCTTTTCATTTAATCTTATTGTGTGAACGTGCGTCACTCAGCGTTGGGTCTTAGCTCCATGGGCATATTATTATTATTTTTATTATTATCACTATTTAAGATCATCATTCGGTGACAAGCGCAAATTTCCATCACAGTTATAACCGATATTTTTGAGATTGTCCACCATGGCCAGTTGTGATGTTTGTAATCGACCAGCGAAGAGAACAGAAAGCTTATCAACGTGTTCAGGGGAGTGTGAAAAGAGTTTTCATATTAATTGTGCCGCTACGAAGTTTGCACTAGATCGTCAAGAACTCGTTGACTCCAAAACATTCCGATGTGATACTTGTCAAATGCATAGATCGTACATCACCTCACGCACCCCTTTATCATTCCCAGACTGGAGTGCGTCCTCAACTCTCTCCGTCTCTGAGAAAATGGATACTATTTTGTCTCAAATCCAGAATCTTACTGTTAGTACGAACACCCAATTCGCGGTGGTTACTTCAACCCTTGCTGGACTTGCCCAAGGACAACAGGAATTAGTCACGAAAGTTGCTAAGCTCGATTTGTCCCAAAATGAAATTACTTGCAAATTTACCGAATTGGACAACAGAGTGAAACAAGAGAATGCAGTAATATTAGGAAAGGTTGAATCTTTCTCTGAGCGCCTTCAGCGAGTCAAAGCAGGTTCAAATCGCGCGGAAATTTCAGTTGCGGGCATTCCTCCTGAGAGTGACGCTTTACCCATGGAGCAAGTAGGCAAAGTTCTCGCTGCCCTTGACATTCCAGATTTCTCCGCAAAAATTCTAGAAGTGAGAAACCTACCGAAAAAAGGGGAAGTTACTGGAGCGGTGATCGATAAGTCGGAAAGTAACGTTCCGGTCCCACGTCCAAAAACTTTGCTCGTTACTTTGATATCGCCCTTGGCTAGAGACTTTATACTACAGAAATTTCAAGCTAAAAAACAACTAATGGTCAACGAAGTGTTTGGTTCCTCCTCCCAGGATCGAATCTTTGTTAACGAGCAACTATCGGCAGACAAATACAACTTGCGTGAACGAGCGAAAGCCAAAGCGAGCGAAATGGGATGGAAATCATGCTTTGTGAAATCCGGCAATATTTTTGTTAGAAAGGCCTATGGGACTAACGTTATTAAAATCAATCCCGATGATGACCTGGCTCTTATTGTATGACATCCGCCGGGGGGGTCTGGAGAGCATCCGGGTTCTGTGAACGCCGCAAAAACTTCTGATTTTTCTCATGAAGCCTTAAAGGTTGCTCAATTCAACGCTAACTCGTTATTGGGGCATCTTGAGTTTTTTATCGCACACTTTACGGACAACAAAAATTTCGCGCATATTATCGCGGTTACAGAAACCTGGCTGCACTCTTTGATTCCCAGCGACCTCGTTAAATTAGAGGAATACCTTATTCGCAACGATAGGATTGTTAAACAGGGGGGGGGGGGGGGTGGCCGTATACATACATCACTCTCTTAATGCCAAGGTGTTGGAACTATCGACTGATAACTCCATCAATGAGCCAGAATACATAATGATTGAGCTCGTTTGTCCCCAAGGAGACTCACTACTCTTCACAGTGATGTACAGACGGCCCAAAGGCCTTTTTTTCAACGCTTTTTCCGAAACTATTCAACATTATATTACTGCTTATAAAATTTTTATTTTCACGGAAGATTTGAATGGTAATTTGCTTACTCGCAATTTTGAAGCCACCTCTCTTAGGGACTTCACCGCTTCGCTTTCTCTCCATATTGTTGAGACTGGGCCAACCTTCCATACGGGGCTGACTACCTCTTGGCTAAATGTTCTCATAGTTTATAATTTATAAAAAATCCGTAACGTTGGAAGGAGCCAAGCACGAAAGAGCGTTCATGTGAATCATCTTTAGAGCTCCCTCATCTCGATACTTCGATCTAAATCGAATCATCGCCTTCCGCCTGTCGTTTCACTTTCGATGATGTGATGCGCCAACTTCAGGCTAATGCCGCTTCTTTTGACAATAAGCTCGATAAAAAGATTGAGGATCTCAAGGTTGACTTGCAGAGTCAACTTTCGGATACCCAGAACACCGTGGCCGAAGTTATTGACTCGGTCTCTAAGCTGCAAGATGAGTTCACAAACTTGTTCCCATCCCAACAAGCTCTCCGCTCTGAAGTCGAATGTCAGGCCCGCAGTACTGCCGATGATATTGCCTCACTCAGGAAAAGTAATCTTGACGAGATCAATTCTGTTAAACTGAGTTGTTCTTAGCTTTCATCCATCGTCAGTTTCTCGGCATCCAACTCCGTACCGTCTTCGGCCTCGACGCACTCCGACTCAGCTGGACTTGTGATTCGAGGTGTACCTGCCGATATCCCTCTCCCTGACTCGGAGATCGTGCGTCTAGTCTTTTCTTCTCTTGGTGCCTCGAAACTTTTGGATGATGTCTTTGATTCGCGCTTTATGAGGCCGAAATCCGTTCAGCCTGCCAACTCTACTTTAACCTCATCGGTGACTAAAACATCGCTTGTGTGCCGTATGACTTCTATCGTCGCCCGCGATTTGCTCTTGGAAGAATACTTCGATAAAAAATCACTATCGGTCCATGATGTCTTCTCTCTGAACCGTGACGGTCGCATCTATTTGAGCGAGCTACTTCCGGCTAGTATCCATAAGCTCCTTCTTTTGGCTAAATCTAAAGGTCGTTCTCTTAAACTATTCCGCGTGTGGGCTAATCAAGGCGTCGTCAAGGTTAGGAGAGAGGGCAGCTCCGATGTTCTCGTTCTTCGGACCGAGTCCGACCTCGATCAGCTCGCCTGACTGCCGCGGTGTGCGAATCAGCCCTCCTCATCTATGGATGTGTTACGTCCCGAGAATTGAAATTCGATGGGATCGTTGAGCCTTAAGCTTGACCTCGATGTTTGTGTACTGTGTTACCGACAGCTTGAGGTAGCTTGACTCGATAAACAGAATTATCCGTTTTACCGATTACCATATAAGACGATTTACCTTATGATAGGTGAGGTTTAAGAGGGTTCTTGACCACGAGAGTTGCGTGATATGCTTTTAGAAATAAATTGATTAGTCACTCCGTTGAATTATTACACACAAAATATTTGTCCGTTTATTATTTATGATAAAGTTAATTAAAAGTTGAATAGTACACTGCTTAATTACAAACTTTGTTGGTTTAATTATTTCAATTGAGTTAGCGATTATTTTAGAATGATTTACGTAGTCGGAGACGAGAATATCGACTTCAGATTTTCAGAGTTGCGCGCAATGATTAAATTGACGCGGATTTTGTTAGAAGTTGTCGATTTCTCGGACTCTCGATGCTAACTGACTTAAATCTAAAGACAAAAATGGTATCTGGATTCGATGTGTTTTTGAATTTCTGGGGGAAGGATGTGGTAGAAGGGATTGACTTTGTTATAGTCAAATTTTAGGGTTGGCTGAGAAGGCATTAAATTGGTGACGATGTCCTGCGATTGGTTTGAATAGAAGAAGGGAGACTTTTCTGGAGAGATCATTGGAGGAAAAGTCTGCGACATTAGCTTATCGCTTGAGCTTCTAGGAAAAAGGATAAAGTCACTTGAGATGCAGGGGTTG
>JAPYYS010001870.1:0-11689 GCA_030522525.1 Campopleginae sp. 14b
ATACCTCAACTTTGTCTCCCACAGCCTGGACAATCTCCGACAATACTTCTATCTGAAAAAATTCAATTCTTTTTATAACAAAATAAAATGAAAAGAATTGCAAAAAAAAATTTTTTTAAAATTTTCTTTAATTTAAAAAATGAAACAAAAATGAAAGAAAAATGAAAAAGTGAAAAAATAAGAAAAAAAAAAAAATTTTAATGAAAAAACTGTAAAAATATGAAAGAAAAATGAGAAAAGTAAAAACAAATTTTCAAAAGTCTAAAAAATTGAAAAAAAATGTCAAAAAAGAAAAAAGTGAAAAAAATGACGAAAATTCAATGTCTATTTCACTGGATAATGCCGAGAAGTAAAATTTCCATTTCAAATGATTAAGAGATTTGCGGATCCTTACCGATGCAGCCGTTCCATCAACCTGACGTGCACCATGATTCGAAACTGCAATCGCAGCGGCTCCATACTTGACAGACAATAGTGCATCTTCCGCAGTGAGGATTCCTTTAACAACAATCGGCAGTTTTGTCACACTGTAAAAATTCAATTGACAGAAAAGTTATTCCTGAAGACTCGAATCGTTGAGTTTCCAAGCCTCTCGAATAAATTCTTATCAATGCATTTTTGTTAGAACCTTTTGAGCCACGAGATATCGTCCCAAGATAATGAATCGTCAAAAAGATCATTCACATATTGCTGCAAGCCTGAACCATTGTTTGTAGAATGGATGTTAGTTGATAAGAAACTTGTAAAGTTTGCCAACCTGTAAAAAAAAAATTTCATTAGAAATTTTGTTTTTTTTTCGGTTTTTATAAATTTTTGTGTTTTTTTTTTTTTTTTTATAAAAATTGCTGAGCATGTTCACATTTGTGTCTCTAGAAAGCAGAGAAATCGATCGACAGCACTGCTGAATTTGGATGAGGCAATAAAAGCTGAGGAAATGAATTTTTTTTGTCTTTTTTAGCGAGTAAAAAAAAATATGTAAAAATTGGAGAAATTGCTAATTACAGACTAATTGTAAGTCTAGATAAATTTATTGTGTACTAACTTCAAGTGTCCTGGAAGAGAAAAATTGTTCCTAACGTCAGCTCGTCTGGTGCCAAAGATCGGAGCATCCACTGTCACGACCAGAGCTTCGTAACCCGATTTTTCAGCTCTTTGTACTAGCTCGAGAGTTACTTCGCGATCGCGATATATGTACAGTTGAAACCATTTTATAACGTTTGGAGCTGCGGCAGCTACTTCTTCTATACTGCTTGTAGATATTGTTGATAATGTAAATATCGTACCAGCAGCTTGTGCAGCTGAAATGTATAAATATAACATGCGGAATGACCTAATTTTGCAGTCGAATAATATCGTTTCATTTAGTATTTTTGACAAATTTTCGAATTACTCGTCTTTGAATTTGATGAAATTTAGTGAGCATACTCTTTAGTATTGAAAATGAATATACAAATTTTTTGAGATTTTTTTCCTACACCGTTTTCGAGGCATTGAACACACTTGAGTTAACATGCATAAGCATAGGATTCAGATATATATAGGTATATGTCTTGCATGTGGTAAGCTCAGAGAATTCGACAACTACGTAGATTTTATTTTTATTTTTCAAAAATTGTTATCACTCATTATATGTAGCCAACCTCTTCAATCTCTGATGATGAATACACGTATTTTTGTACGCCTTTTGACATTGGTCTACACACGCATGGCAAACTCATGTTAACCTCGATGTATTGGTACATAAGAATGTATGTTTATTTTCTGGTCGGTGTGGACTGTAGATACCGGTTATACGCGAAGTATGTAGCACCAAGCTGCTGCAACGTCTGAAGTCAGTTACCGGGATTCTCAGCTGACGCCAGTCCACACTGGTCGACAGTTCGAACATCTTATCGAAAAACGTGACCATCTTCTGGGCTGGCGTTCGTGCGACTTGTATTCGCGACGTGAATTAGCAGTAGTGGAATTGAAAGAAAAAATAAAATCGAGATAACCTCGATTCGTTTAACAAACAACAACGAAATGATTACGGCGAGATGATGAAGCGAAATGTAGTTAGTCTAATAAAATTCTGTCTTCTCGCCGCCTTCACAGTTCTTCTGACAATCGTCATATTTCGATTTACACGAGGTATACGATCTCGCAATGGACCGCACTCGCTGTCACTACACAACGGGGCGTTTGATGTTTCTTCGGAAATCGTCGATGATTCCATCACCGAAAATGCACAAAATTCCAACGTTGAGGTACCAAACTTTCTTTATTTTATACAGGAGCACTTTGATTTCCCGACTGTGATACTGAAGTTTACACCGTTGGAAAAAAAAAAGGAAAAATTAATTTTTCAATCATTATTTCGATAATTAATTCACTTTTTCCATTTTTTTTTAAAAGTAAATTCAGCTTTCGAATAGCAAAAAATCCTGCCCCACTATTTTTAACGTATACTCTCCGAAAATTTCGCACTCTGCTTGAAAAAATGATCGGTTTTCAAACTCCAACATGGTTTCCCGTCTAAACCCTTTCGAAATCGATTGAACTCGATTTTAACACCATGTTGACGTTTGCAACGTTGGAATCCAACGAAATTCGACGAAAATAAAATGATATTGTTTTACGCTCCAAATCGAAAATGGTTACGAAGATTGTCATGGTTATCGAAATTCAACAAATAAGTAACGGAAAAGCGTTTTTTTATCGTTAGACCCCGGCGCTGCAAGCTTCAGTGTTCTTTTTTAACTCGTACTTCAGTAATAATTCTGGTTTGATTCAAAGGACGACAGTAACAAGATCGATTGGCACGATTACGAAAGAATCAACATGGAGAAGAATCGCAAAGGTATCGGAGAGCAGGGTAAACCGGCGGTTCTGTCGCCTTTGCAGGAGGTGAAGAAAGAACAGTTGTACAAAGTGAATGGTTTCAATGCCGCTCTGAGCGACGCAATATCTCTGAATCGTTCGATCCCGGACATAAGGCATCCGGGCTGTAGGAAAAAGAAATATTTGGCAAATCTAGATTCGGTCTCGGTGATAGTGTCTTTTCATAACGAACATTTGACGACTCTGTTACGAACTTGCTGGAGCGTTGTTAACAGGTCGCCAGAGTCGTTATTGGAGGAAATAATTTTGGTGGACGACGCGAGCACAAAAGTGGAACTGACGGAAAAGCTGTCGGATTACGTTGAGAAATATTTGCCACTAGTGAAGATCGTGCGACTTCCAACACGGTCCGGACTCATAAGAGGGAGATTGGCTGGCGCCAAAGAAGCGAAAGCCAAAGTTTTGGTTTTCCTGGATTCCCACACCGAGGCAAACGTCAATTGGCTACCGCCGCTGCTCGAGCCCATCGCTAAAAATTACAAAGCTTGCGTCTGTCCCTTCATCGACGTCATAGCGTACGAGACCTTCGAGTACAGAGCACAGGACGAAGGTGCACGTGGGGCTTTCGATTGGGAACTCTATTACAAGCGACTGCCGCTGCTTCCTGAAGATCTTAAACATCCGACGGAGCCGTTCAAGAGCCCGGTAATGGCTGGAGGATTGTTCGCCATAACTGCGCGGTATTTTTGGGAATTGGGTGGATACGACACGGGCCTTGCGATCTGGGGAGGCGAGCAGTACGAATTATCGTTTAAAATTTGGCAATGCGGTGGGGAAATGGTCGATGCTCCTTGCTCGAGAGTCGGACATATTTACAGGAAATTTCCACCGTTCCCCAACCCTGGGATCGGCGATTTCTTGGGCAAAAATTACAAGAGAGTCGCTGAGGTCTGGATGGACGAGTACGCCGAACATATTTATCGGCGACGGCCTCATCTTCGAGCCCTCGATCCTGGCGATCTCACAGAGCAAAAAGCTCTTCGTACAAAACTCCATTGTAAATCTTTCAAATGGTTTATCGAGACGATCGCTTTCGATCTCGTGCAAGTTTACCCGCCGATCGAACCGGACGATTTCGCTCACGGCGAAATCCGCAGCATCGCTGCGTCCAATCTTTGCTTAGACAGCAAAAAGAAAAAAGACGGGACGATCGAGGCTGACGTTTGTGCGAAGGACAATCCATCGATCAGTGGCGAACAAGAATTTCGCCTTACTTGGCACAAGGACATCAGACCAAAAGGTCGTACCGATTGCTTCGACGTCTCGAGAGGCGATCCCAAAACTCCGGTCAGTTTGTATCCTTGCCATGGCCAGCATGGCAATCAATTGTGGCGTTACGACGTCGAAAATCAATGGCTCAAACACGTTACTTCCGAAAGATGCTTGGACATTGATCCTTCGAGCAAAAAAGTATTCGTTACGAGCTGCGACCCGGCCTCCTCCACACAGAAATGGAGAATCGAGACTGTCAACATGCAAGTTATCAACAATTGGGAACATTTCGACTTGAAACACCAATAGTGAACTTTCTTAACTATGTTGAAGTTTGCAGCGTTGGAATCCAACGAAATTCCGTTTTTTCTCGGCCAAATCTCAAGATTCGTAGGCAATATTGAGCGAGGACAATAAAACGATGTTTTTAAGGCTCCAAAGAGAAAATCGGTACGAAAATTGTCATGGTTTTTTTAATTCAACAAATAATTAAGAGAAAACAGTTTTTTTTCGTTAGACCCCAACGTTGCGAACTTCAGTGTCTTTTCCCATGACTCTCAAGTTTGAGATGTTGAGATTCAACGAAAAATGGATTTTCCATCAATTATTTATTGACTTTAGAAAAATATGCCAATTTTTTGTTCCTATTTAGTTTTTAGGTCGCTAGAGAGGATCGTTTTATCGTCCGGACCGAATATGGCAAAATAATAACGAGCTCTGATCAAAAAAACACAGAATTTCGTTGAATATCATGTTGAAGTTTGTATCATCGTTGGAATAGAACGAAATTCTTTTTTTTTTAACAGAGCTCGTAATTATTTTACAATATTAGGTCTAGAGAAGAAACGATCGTATCTTGCGACCTAGAAATTAAAAAGACGCACAAAACTGCCATCATTTTGAAAAATCAATGAATAATTGATGCAAAAAACATTTTTTGTTGAATTCCATCGTTGTAAACTTCAACATGATAACTTTCCCATTCATCTAGACAATTTGTATAAGACTTATTTTCATTTTTTGGGTGGGTCAAGATTCTGGAAACATGAACCATCAGATTTTACAACAATATCTTTTTCTTGTACAGACAGTTTTTAACCCGCTGAGTAATTCGCCGAGAATCCCCTCTTTCTTTGGAAAATAATCTCCAATCAATTTTCAACTTGCCGAATTATCATTTCAAACGTTTCGAACAGCAGACGATTGTATATCGTGATATTTTAAGGTCAATTGATTTCTTCGAGTCCCTCAACGACGTTATCTGTGCCCATTCCTAATAGACTCTTTTGTGCCTTAAATCAAATGGTGCATTTACTACTATAGTATTATTACCACTGTTTCTCTTTTCGAGATTAAACAAAACTGGGATAAGTTTTTAATTGCTCAATTTAATATTAATTTAATGAATTCTGCAGATTTTTGTTACATAACGATGTTTATTATTAAAGTTTTATATATATTCGATTGATGAATTTATGTTTTACTGTTCTCCAAGAACGTTTAATGTGAAGCCGAAAGAAAATAATGTTTCTTTGGACCGTTAAGACACAAGAAGGATCGTGACTGGCAGAGATAATGGACTGCCAAAACGTGTGCAATCTTGCCATTAGTCGGATAAATTCGTTATGAATTCAATATGTATTTTTATATCATTATAAAAGTATACAATAAAATTTTATTACGAGTTTCATTTTTTATTCAATATCCTGAACCCTTAGGCTAGTGCAAATTTGCACCTACGAAAATTTCAAGTGTAACAGGTTTTTGAAATTCCTTTCTTCAGTTTGGCAATTTTTCGACAATAAAATTTCATTTTTCAATTTTCAAAACTATTACAATCGATTACTCAGGATATTTTACCCCTATAATGGTTTCAAAATCAATTTCATGCATTTATCGAAGAAATACAAAATTTTGAAAAGTCGAATTGCAAATTTGCACCAGTGTGGTGAGTGAGTGACCTCAAAGACAGTGTGGTGTCTACAGGTTAATATTTTCTTACCTCTTGCATTAGCGCATTCACCGTCCGGGTGTGCCATTCGTTGCATCGCGGTTGGTGCAACTCCAACTGGCATCGAGACTCTCCGACCTAATACTATCGTACTCAAGTCTCTTTTCGATACGTTTCTCAATACCTTTGGACGGATGCGATAGCTGTCGAAAGAATTATTTCCAAAATTCCATGACTCACGAATTTTTCTTCTGCAGATTTCATCATAACAAACGTTCGGAACATTGCAATTAAAAATGACAATCACGTCGAGAGACTTTACTAATTACTCCTTGAAGTTTGCTCCTGGACTTCAAGTCTTTTCACATGGAATTAAATCGAAAATGGTTTTCCTAATTCAACAGCAAAAATCAAGCAATTGTACGAACTCGTCGAAAGCTTTTTGATTCCATTCCAACGATGACTCGTCCCCAGCTCCACTTTTGTAATAATCCCTGGCCAATGGTGGCAAAATTTGCAATGCTCGTTGTTTGTAATCCTCGACAGTAATCATGCGTCCCATCGTCCTACAGAATTTACAACTTTTCCTCAGAAACGATTAAAAAAACAAAAAAAAATGGAGAACAGTATGAAAAAACGTAATAATGTGCTTTGCACAGAGTTCAAGAGGAGACTAAAGTTGCGAGGGTGAATTTCGTAACGAAGATAAGTGTCAGGCTCCCCACCAAGTGGCCTAAGAAAATACACGCAATAATTACCGAGGAGCAGATAATCGGAGCCGCTTTGGGAGGATTTTCATAAACTTAAATCGTTGATAAAATATCGAGGTCTCTATCCATGATGCCAACAGTCCAACAAAAAATCGCAGTGGATTTGAAATTGTTGGACACGTCGTTTATAGGTAATGAATATTTATCGATAACGCTGGCCAATTCATCGTCAATAACGAGCTTTGTGCCCATAATGCATGTCTGTGTTGTGGACGTGTATGTGTGTGTATTTTGTACAGGGTATCTCATGGAAATGAGGATTCAAACGAGACGATTCAACATTTTATTACATTCGTTAGAAACAATACACAAACGCTGCGTTTTTTTTTAAATCCTTTTTCTAAATGAATAAGGCGCTTTCTTTCTTATATGCACGTGTTGCTTCGATTTAATTTATCTTCGCTTGAATAACTGAACGGAAAGTGTGTGTCAAGTGGTGCCTGCAATGCCTGATGAAAATATATCTGTAAGAATAATACGATGCATCCTCAGAAATTATTTATTTATTTTAATTTTTTCAAATTGATGCAAGAAATATTCCGAGGCATTGCAGATATCGCTCATACGAGGATTTTTAGACAAATGAAATGCGATACATAAATGCGCTCTATACGACAAATAATTTAACGAAAAAAAAAACAAATTTCTTTTTTTTCTTTTCAATTTTCGTAAAATTTCATGGACGCAGGTATCTAAGATGAAGTGTATCTATAAATCGTCTATCGCGTTTTCGCGAATACAAGCCTCACTAAATCGCACTTTTCCACGATTTATTTAATTATTCCATTATAATTGGTCAATTAATATTAAATCATCGTTCTTTTCATCTGTGGCAGGCTTAACGAGGTCCTATATGATAAATGGAAAAAGATTTTCAGAGTCTTATTTTGTTTGGGAAAAATTGGCATTTGATAAAAGGCCGGAAGGGTTGTCGATAAAAATTCGTTGAAATTGCATAAGATTAGATTTATCGTAACGTAAATAAAGTTGAGTGTCTATAATCTCGTTGATCGAATCGCGCAAGTTTGGAATTAAATAATAAAAATGTGATTTAATCGCAAGTGATTTGTCCTCGGGGTGGGCTCACAGGATTTCAATATCCGGTGAATATCAATGAACAAGCGATACATTAGATGTCCACGAAAATTCCCATATTATTTACACAGAGCGTCGTTCAAAATTACCCACGTAAATTATTATTTTCTTCATTTCTTCATAAAAATGTGAAATGCACGCTGAGAATTTTTTTTTTTTCGTTTTCATAATCTTTTCGGTTTTCTCTTTCGTGTCCACTTAATCCAACGCTCGAAACTGGCTAATCGTCGTGGCACACACAGCTTATAATTGTCTCTCATCGTTTTGTCTGGTCTTCTCTTATTTATTTCCACGTTATTTTTATTTTATAATATATCTGTTCACTCGCTACGAGAAGAAACGATCTGCGTGTCTCGCAGGATAGGACATTAGGTAGAAAAGGTTTTACATTATTAATATCATAATAAATATTACTGAAAGATTCGGTACGTGTGTTTCGAGGGTTCGTTTATCATTGCAACGAATCGTTCGTAGATTAATGTTCTTGCTTGTCGTTTTGTATTGCGAAACGTCATTTTCAGACGGAGATAAAGTAATAACGATATTAATAAGTATGATTGCGTGGGAGGATAAATGACACGTTATAGTTGGAGCAGTCTCACGTTAATGTAATGTCCTCGATGTGTGTCCCTCGCTCTGTCTCTCTATTTACGAAGCAAATCGTAATAAGAGGTTCGTACCTACCAATCGCAAGAATGCACGAGCTTGAGACTTTTCCAAGAGATTTCATAACCAAAATAAGACCTTGCGGGCATCATAGAACTTTATCTTTCGTATTCGTTACGATAAACAATTTTCAAAAAATAAGCCCAACTTGTGATTGAAGTAAAAAATCAAAGAAAAACTATATCTCACATTGACAAAGACATAATCACGTGTATTAATAACTATTAGTGTTTTATTTATTATTTTTATAGTCCTTCCGAGTTCCACTTCATTTGATCTCGTACCATAATTCATATAGACTTTATGTACAATGTGTATTTCATTTCTTACAATAATGACGTTTCCTTCGCTCTGGTTATTCTCCATTTTTCCGTTATTATAGTAAATTTATTTTTTTTCTTCTATTTCATTTTGTTTCCACTTTTTAATTCATTGATTATCACGAGTCCGATCTGTCACATAAGAATCCCAACTGTTTCGTGCATCTCTGTTCCATTCAACTTTTATTCTCGAGTACCGCACTAGGAGAGACATTAATTCACCGCGATAAACATTTTTTACCATTTTCCGGATGTTTCTTAATCCTTTTCTCCGAATCCCGACTGACAAGTTTTTAAAATAAGGCCTGGATCCGTTCTCTCGTCAGCCAAAGCACTACCAACGTGATAGAGAAAAGAAAAAAAATATATATTTTTTTAATAATTCTGAAGCGGAGCATACAGCATTTTTCATATAATTCTTAATATTCGAAGCATGTTAGTTTCGTAATAATAATGAATAATAATAATAATAATAATAATAATAATAATAATAATAATAATAATGAAAAATTTAGCATTACATATCGGGTAAATTATTTTGGCTTTGGTAAAAATCATATTGTAGCAAAACACTTCGTACTATAATTTCTCATCATTTTTATTATTTTTTTTAAAACGCATCCCTGCTTCTCTTTTTCCATCGATTAATTAGCTACCATAATAATTCGGTTCGCTAATATGCATAATGACACTTTGCTTCGAAATCATTAGCACGAAGGCGAATTCGTTCGGGTTCGATTAATAATATTCGCAATTGAGACATATTTTGGTGTGTTGAGTATACGCAATGATTCGAAGCAGTCAAGACTTTTTTTTCAATTGCACGGCATCACTTACCGCGTTATATTTTTCGTATCCATAATTAATCAATAATAATAATAATAATGATAATAATAATAACAACAAGACTCGGTGAAACTTGTAAAAGCGAAAAAGCGTGGACGCGATAGTCAAACAATTTGCTCCTATTTATGGAATCCAAAACTTGCTGCATGAATTTCTTTTATTTTTCATTTAATTGCATTTTTTTTTCTTGTACGTGTTTTATGTGTGAGTGTGTGTGTGTGTGTGTATTTTTTTTTTTCCAATGTGCAATCTTTCGGCTGCTCGAAGGATTGCAACGTGCTGAGATTTCCTCGCGGATCAAACGCAAATCCTACGGGAATGTAACTTTAATGGTTTGTGAAGAAAAAAAAAAAAGAAAAATAAAAGACTAAAAGAAAATGGTTTGGCCCTTTGAAGCGCTGTGTCACGCACTGTCCCATTGACTAGAATGCCGATTAACCCCAACACGCATGATTGCCATGAGCTTTTGGTTATCATCTCGCACGAGTCGGTTTGACAATTACGAATTATCGTGGCGTCAGAGAAAACTGTAATACACGTTTTCGAACGGTTTTGTTGTTGTTGTTTTTTTCATCAGCGTTTTGTTTTTTATTTCAACGAAGTCCGATTCTACGCGGCGCTACATTTTTACGGTTTTCAATCGCATGGTTTTGTTCACTTTCTTTCGTTCGGTCGCAATCACTTCCTGAACCATCATCCACCCACACATACGTTGCCATTCCACTTCGGTAAGGTTTGCAATATATTTTCTATTACATTTTACAATCGCAGCAATTTTCTTTGCATTTCCATATTCGTGTGTACCTTTTTGCCCATCACGCACGTTAGAAATCACTTTTTCTCTTTTCTTATTCGTTTCCACGTTTTTACTAAGAATCGAACTAAAAAAGAGATTTTCATTGAATGTCTTGCTCATTTTTGAACGGTCAATCTTTTTTCTCAGTTACTTTATTTCACTCACATTGGAGTTCCCATCCGAAAATCGTTACACTCGTATCGCCAACCGGCGGCGATAAAAAGTCATGATAAATATTCAAGGTTTCGTGTACTGGTAATTCATTTTTTTTTTTTCTCCCTTTTCTTCTCTCGTAATTCGGCTCGGCCTTCGTGCGACGATTAATCTTCATGTATTTCCGAATAATAAATTGTTGATCGTGCCCTCGTCTCTTTTACTCGTGTCATTCATATTTATTCGTGTTTATTCTCATATCGCCTTCCTCTCAGGCTATTATTCTGCTCTCGTAGACGTGATACTCCTACAACGAAGACCCACGTTTTCTGGCTATCCAGATACCGAAACGGCAACGATTAAGACGATGCTGTTTTTTTTAGTTAATATAGTTTTAAAATCCTCTCCTTTCTCGATTTTTTTACGTGTCGTATCCAACACAATGGCATTTCTCGTTTTTTTTTTTTTTTATCGTTTCGTCGTCAACGTTATTCATCGATACCGATGAATGATTTAACGAAACAGGCATTTTTCATTCAACTCTCGGCGTAATAAAAAAAAAAAAAAAAACAAAGACGATTACACTCAATTCAGTGGTACAATTAAATATTAAATAATTATCATCTACTCTCTGCGATATAACAAAAAAAAAAACTTAGCGTACGAGTCTGTGTACAAAAACCAGGATTTACAACTGCTCTTTCAATGTGTTATAGGAATATAATTATGGTTTTTTCTTTTTTTTTCGTTTTTATCACATATAAAAAGCAGTTATATATGTACATTACGTCAGAATAATATTAGGTACCATCCATATATTATTTCATTGTTTTTCGTATTTTTTTCTTAATATTTCTGATTTTTTCGTAATTTTTACTCTCTCACCCTCTCGCTCTCTTTCTCTCTCTCTCTCTCTCTCTCCCTCTCTCTCTTTCTCTCTCTCTCTCTCTCTCTCTCTCTCTCTCTCTCTCTCTCTCTCTCTCTCTCTCTCTCTCTCTCT
>JAPYYS010001871.1:0-11688 GCA_030522525.1 Campopleginae sp. 14b
CCCCTTTCCTCGTCCTTCTGGTAGAGGGTGTGCACAAGGGACCAACTCTCATTGGACGTTGCGTCAAGTTCCAGTTCCCTTTGTTATAGTACACTGGTAAAAACGAGTGTGTTCGAGACCGTGGCCCACTGACCCTCTCGGATTCGCCAATCAGTAAGGACTGCTGGTACTATGTACCACTATCGCTGATGCTTCCGTATGAAGAGGGTTCGAGGGTAACCCATGGGGAGCGATGACGCAACGGAGAGTTAGAAGAAAGTAAAAGCGTTTGGGGGTGGCTGCGGCGAGTAAGAGAAAAACGAGAAAATTTCATGATCGAGATTGACCAAGAGAAAATAAAAGAAAAAGAGTGAAACAAGGACGCACGACAGTGAGGGACACGTTGAATGCGTGCTCTGAATGGACCGAAAGAATCGCCAAGAAAAAGGATGCCGAAGGGAAATGCTCGGACAGGGGTTACGAAAATCACGGAACGACACAACGATCATGTGATGAAAGGCACGTGATCGACTTTTAATGCGACACTTGAAAATACTTGGACTCGTTAGTGCGTCCTAATTCTATTTCCTTCACCGCGAACACAGAAAAATCACCAAAGACGAGCCAATTTGTATCGTCACGCGTAGAGAATATTTATTGAGAAGCCCATCATCAAAGTTCACTTCATATTTAAATTCCGACAAAGAAATTTCGGAAGTCATTGGGATTTTCTGTTGGATTTCCATCCTGATGATTTAATTGAATATTTTTATCATTTTTATTCTCGAAATTCTCAAGCTCGATCACACTCGTCTCAATGCCACGTTTATATCAAATTAACGGAAGCAATTAAGCCGATAACTCGTTACTCATCAATTATGAGTGGCCATCATATTCCCGGACTCCGAATTTCCGTCGATGACCCTTAATTACTTGAGAAAATTGAGGGTAAAAGGAAATTTTCATGAGAACTCAAAAATTATGTTATTAAACGTATAAAAATTGTTTTTTATGATTGATGTTGAGAATTTTTTGCAAACAGCCATTGCCTCAAGGAAAATGTTACGTCTGATGGGCACCGAACGAATCGAATTAACTGATCCAGACTTGTGAAAAATGATCCTGGAACTATTTCTAAGGAGTATAATTCATTTGCACTGAGAAAACAGTTTATTTATAATAAAGTTAGTTAGTCCTTTTACTCAAACATTCGTTAACGTTTACAAAATTTGTTAATGATCAAAAAATATCTTTTTTATCACGATGAAATTTCATAGGCATAGCATTTCCTTGAAGATAATGATTGGTTCGATCGCTTTTATTTTCCTCAACTCAGTAAACGTTTATGGTCATAAAATCCATTTGCTATCAACAGAGGTTACGTTTTATCAAATGATTCAATTATTAACTATTAACAAGCGGTTATTTCAGACAATTGCGCCGTATCCAACTTTACATTTCTTAGCAGTTGAGAGATCCTGGTACATATAAAAAAATTGTTTTTTCACTGTGGCCTGACATGCCTGACTTCTATTTCCACGATTAGAATTTCTGACGGGTATTTAGGGTTGGCCAGAGTCAATTCCTGTTGCCGGAATCGTAACTTACCGCGTCTATGCTCATTATGCTTTTTTTCTCATCTCAATTCTACTTTGTACCCTCCCCTCCGAGTGGGAATCGTGTCTGTACGGCAAGAAGTTTTCTTGTAGAAATAATGGAACAACGCACGAAACCAATGAGTTTTGCCGCGCGGAGGGAGTTGGAGAGTGAGATCCGAGCGAATCAGCCTTTTACGAGGAGGAAATTCCCTGGTGAATTCGAGACGGAGCTCGCGCAAGTTCGCTACCCAGGCCTAACTCGTAGTCAATCAAGGAGATAATCAGAGATAGAAGATGGAGCGAGAAAGAGTAACCGCGGGTTAAGGTAAGAGAGAGCAAGAGTTATGTCCCAAATCGTGAACGAGCTGCCAGAAACTCGACAGGCCGAATCGAACGAGGGACAGCTAACCGAGGGACGACATTGCGCGTACGTCCGCCAATACATTACGCATCTCGCATATTTCTTCTCTCTTTTCTTCCCCTTTACCACACTTTCTCAGTCAAGTTCCCTTCCGGAACTTCACTTCACAATAGATTCACAAATTTGCAGCGTCGTAAAAAAAATTTCCATCGAAAATAGCGACCAATATCGTTTTATTACATTTTTTCACCATAGTCGCCAAAAAATTTGACAAATATAATTAGTCGGACCACTTTACGTCCAACTACACGAACCTGCGAACTTCTTTATTAGTGCAGTCCGAGCGAAAAATGTTTCTTTCATTTACGGGCATGAAACTTATGATTATCGTGATTTTGGAAGCCGTAAAGAGTTCAGATGGTGATAAAAGAGCTATTGGCCTTTATTGATGGTCACAGCAAGATTTACCATCGGCCATAACGAACGTATATTTTGGAAGGCAACTTATCAAAGTTCCTAAGGAATAAACTTTGCATTGTTCGACTTGCATGATTTTTCATCGAAAGAATACAACGCTGAATTAATCATGGCATTTTAGTCATAAGCGGAAATGCTGAAAAATATTTGTAAATATTACTGAAGCGTATTACTTCCCCTCGTAACAAAAAAAAAAGTTTAAAATCGGGAACGAGAAAACAAGACTTTACGAGTGTAATAACGAGCGTAGCATAGGGCTTCCCAATAACCGGGCGACGAGTCGGATGGAGGATAAAAAGCAGCGAAAAGGGCAATCGAAAAATATATATTTCGCGGAGAATTTTAATCCGCAGTACGATCGTAACAGCCCGACGCTATATCGCTTCGATATACAGATTAGCTCCTCTCGAAACTTCGAACCCCTCACAGCTCCCCAGATTCTTATATTTTACATAGCTCGATACTATGTATCGACTACGTATGCATAGTCTCGATACTCTTGTATAAATTCGCGTAAGCTGGTTTCTGCATAATCTGGAGAGAAGTCCGAGAGACAGCCCAACGATCATTCTCACTAGATCCTCTTCGGGGTGTGTTGTTTGAACGAGGACTGCTAGAATCTTGAACTCTCAAATGCCAAGCATCGACACAACTTGAGTTTATACGACTTTGAGTTTGCACCAGCATCGGTAGCGATTCTCGGGGTCACAAACAATCGATATTTCGTCGGATAAAAAGTAAAGTAATTGTTGAAATAGATGGGAAAGTGTGTTTGAGATTTAGATCGATTATTCTGTCTCCATCGGTTGAAATGTCGAGTCTGTGACGATCGAGTCAGAAAATGGTAAAATCAATGGTTAGATTTGTGTGTTTTGGATGATTACGATTGTTCGGGATTCTCGAGACGTGAGTCGTTTTCCCATCCTTCGTTGACACGATCTATCTCCTCTGGACGTGGAAATGCTGACGCGCCGTCTGGATTTTTTACGCGTGGTCCAGTTTAGGATGCTGGGCTCAACAAGAATAAATCGACGAGAGGTTCGCGCGAGAGAGAGACGGCAAAGGACCCTGTGAGAAACGAGTTTGGCAAGTCAAACTGACCGAAAATCTCTCGACGGGTGCAAAAGGAATGAAAACGGTTTGCCCATCAATATTTGATTGAGTAATGTACTAATAACGAATCAAACAGTCGACCGCGAATCCATTATCCCCATCGAATTTCTGACGCAGCATTTATTCTCTATATCGCGGCCTCTGCACTCTCAACGAATTCCAATAAATTAACCATGAAACCTATACTCCGACTAAATTTACAAACATGGACGATTTTTTTTTAAACACAAATAAAAAAAGCTCATTTGACCAGCAGGTGATTGTTCAGAAGTTTTTATATTCCACATCACAATTTCGTTTTGCTCTCTTCTAATCAACGTAATTAAGGAGGTTGGCTCCATTTGACAATATGATAAGAATTTGATAAAATTTGGTGATTCTTTCGTGATACTTTGGCATCAAATACGAAGACACCATTTTTTTTCTTCAATTTTTCGTCTACATAGTTGTCGAATAATTTGAGTTTACAATATGCAAAGGACATACCTATATATTTCTGAATCCTATGATTATGCATGCAAACTCTAGTATTCGATCACTCGAAAATAATGTTGAAAAAAAATCTTAAAAAATTTATATATTCATATTTAATACTAAAGAGTATGCCCACCAAATTTCATTAAGATGTAATTATTTCGACTTTTCCTGTGCTTTCAACATGTCAACATTGTTGTCTGTAAGCCACCCTCCTTAATCGATCATTCTAATAACGCTAATAACAACAATAACGATAATAATACTGTTGAAATGTTAAGCGAAGTGAAGGGTTGTGAGTTGAGACGGAAAGGAAAATCTTGACGTATAAAATTCTTCATAAACATACGCGGGAATGTAGTTTTGGATGAAGAGCTGAAGGGGGCGGCTTTAATGTGTACACGTAGATACTGTTGAGAACATCAAACTACCTCGCCAATCCTCGAATGTGTAATTCAAACGGTAGCGATACCAATACAGGAGAATAGGGCAAGAGATTTGAAAGGGGAATAGGGCTGTAGATAACGAAGGGATGAGAGTGAGCTGGTATATGGATGCGTCGAATTTCCTCTGTGCGCACAGATCGACACGTGCAGCATCCCTGGATCTTTCTCGTCTCCCTTTGTCTCTTACTCTCTCGGTCCGTTTTTCCGAATCTCCCTTTTAGCTCGGTGCTTCATGCCTCTCAGCTCTCGCGCCCTTTCGGCGAAGCGAAAGCAAAAGCGAGGGTGGTTCTGAAGCCTCTCGCTGTGGTGGTGCACCCATATCAGCATCTATACAAACATCCACACTGCGATACACATACGCACTTATGTATATAGCATTATATACATGTTACGACGTATATAAAATTACTGAAGGCCAGAGCATTTGTTTAATTGGGGAACGCTATGGCCGCTCACGTTACCAAAGTCTGCTGCTACTTTATATTTTTACTATGAACAGCATATAATCCATCGTACATTCACCAATACGCACATAGATACTTATCACGTCATACATTACATACATTTATATATATATGAATATGTACCACCGATAGCTAAAGCTCACGAATCACCCTACGCTGTGCGGCCTTTTACTCGCTCGCAAATAAGCCCTTTCTGCACACCCTCGTACCTTGCGAATTTCCCTATACGACTACGCAGCCCCTATGTACACATTTTGCAAATACCTATATATATATATATATATATATATATATATATATATATTCTTGTATATACTAATGAAAATGTAAGGCTACTCGATCGTAACACTTATTGATCATGTACGAAGGTTTTTCGGAATATGGGACCATTTCGTGGTACAATTTTCTGCCCACATTTTTGCAAAACGTTTTCAAAATTGAGTGTAAAAATGCATTTCCAAGAAATTATTCCTAATAATCGTTTTTGCTGTTCAGTTTGACCAGCAAAACGAAAATCGTTTCTATGATCCTGATGCCTCGACATTTATAGCGAAATGAAAAATCTTGAGGGATTATTCGCGTAATTAAAAATTGACTGGTTCGAATTTCAATGGAAAAATATATTTTTTTTTAATCGAAGAAAATGTGAAAAAAAAGTCGAGAAAAAAATTGTTGCACCCGATTTTACGTTGTAAAATGAACTGGAAATAATTCGTACCCGGCTCTCACCTGAAAACGCAGATGATTCATGAATGAATGATGACTGAGAGTTGAGTTCATAAATATATGGTCGAGTAACAGGGTTATGGACAAAGCAAGGAGTCGGTAGGAATTGTATTGGGAAATCGATTGGAAAAGTGGTTGGGCGTTTCGAATTTTCTTGTTTGACGATGTTGGAGTGGGAACCGAATGTGCCCACTCGAAATCTCATGGCAAGACGAGAACAGCACAACGAAAAATACACGAGTTATTAGCGCGTGTCGAGGATATACGTGGAGTTTATTTTTTTGTTAAAAATCGGTACGTAGAAAAAGCGAATGAAGAGGGTCTGCGAGATTGCGTATATGAGAAGCTTGGAATCTTGGTACCGAAAAAAACCGGCGGCTACGACCACAGATGGGAATATTTTATGAAGCATCATCCATTCGAGAACATTCATCACTTCTATTCGACTCTCGATAGACTCGCCAGTTTTTTTTTTCTTACACTTAACAAGCCCGAACATTGAACAATGATTATCTATTATTCTGGTCATTACGTGTATGATATATTTTCATTGAGAACGATTTAATATTTCAGGTCGAAATGACAAATTTGTTTTTCTCTTTCAATTATTTTAATTTTTTTTATTTTTACATTACCCATGGAAAAATGAATATTCATCCGAACCGCAGCAACAAAAAGATGGGAGAAACGTGAAAGGTCAGCCCGTGTATCAATCGGACAGGACCAGCCGTTCGTGAATTATTTTTGTTCGGAAACAATTGTTTAACAAAACGAAGAGGAAAAGTTCGAGGGGAGGGAGTTTCTCGGCAAAAGAATAGTGTGTGGTGTGGGTGAGCCTCTGGCTACCATAAATTGTAATCCCCTCTGCATTGTCTCGCAGGAGAACGTCATAGATTGCGTGTACGTTGAGCGTTGTACGCACAGGTTATTGGTGGATGCGTTGAACGGAAGGGGTAGCGAAGAGGAAAACAGGCCAGTTCTCGTGTGTTCGTCTCCACTTGGTTGCCGCTGATTTTCGTCGACCCTCGCAATTCTGCTTCTATCGCATAACAGTCACCCCGTGTGTGCACGTCGAGTGATAACGCCACACGAATTTCCATGGCTCAAAGGGTTGCATCCCTGAATGGAAGAGGGCCATGACATTCGGAAGGATCGTTTATGGAGGCGACTCGGGGGGTAGGAAGAGAAATGATAACTGTATGACAACGTTCTGTATAGACTCTGGAGCATCGTACAATAAAATTTGACTGTAGGGACAATAATGTAATTCTTGTATCTATTGCAATTGCGTAAAATATTATTTGAGGGCCAAAATATGAGGATAAAGCTTTGTGAAAAAAGAATCGAGGAAATTACTGAAAGGGTCCGACAATTCCACATGAAACGAATGCATTTATAAACACACAATCATTATAAACTTTTAAACACACAAAAGGGTTTTACAGAGACCCTTCAATCCTACGTTGATTAACCCTTCTCTGTTTACTTTATTATCTCGTAAGTCCTCCGTGAGAAACATGGACGTGGTTATAATCCATTGAATAAACGCGCGTGCAACGAGGATTCACGTGTCCAGGAGCTGAGACGTACTTTTTCCCAGGACCCATTCATTATCGTTATTTTTTTATCATTCAGAATTGAGACATGGGAGAAAGGAATTAGAGCAGTCAATGCATAAACGAATGAGTGACGCGAGGAAACGTATTTGGAAAAAACGAAGCAGAGCTATTTGCCAAACAGGGATTTACACTTTATTTCGCGGCGGGGGGTGGTGAGAAACGAGGAATGATTGTAACGATTTTGATGATTGCTGTTTAACCGGTAAACATGTAAATGGAGTGAGCATAAAGGCGGAAATGGATGAAGGGATGAAAGAGAGCGACTGAGGGAGAGACAGAGAGCGGAGAATGATGAGGGATAGGGAAAGGTTCTAGAAAACCCTGTTAGCCCGAGGGCTGAGCCTCGAATTTTCGTCCATTTTCCCCTCCGCAATGATTCTCGACAATACGAGCTGTTTTGTCGAGAGAGCCATCCCGGACCTTCGTACTACATCGAGCACCCCCGAACGCCATTGTGTCACCCTCGAAACAGCTCTCGCGCAATCGTTTCGGCCATTGAATCGTCGAAAGAATGGGACACAGTAACAGAAATTCTCAATGACATTCTTACGGCGAGGAAAACCGATCTTATATTGGTTGATTCTGCCTGCCACCCACACACGCACACTCAACGTCACTTCCTCTTTTCAGACCCCGGTCCAGACTTCCGGAAAACCTCAAGGATCTCTAATTCTTACGGATCCTTTATTCAAGCGTTCCCTTTCCCATTCAGACCCTTCATCAACGACGGATATCAAAAGACTCAGAAATATTAAAGCTCAAAGTTTCATTCGATGCTAATCAACTGCACTGAGAAAACAATTAATTGATATGCACCAACATTTATGCTAACAAATGTAAAATTGTATACGGCGAAATAAATGTTTTTTAACAATTACTGAATCATTTATTCGAGCCTCTCGCTATTGCCTGAAATAAACATAGTAATTATAGTTAATAAATAAATCATTTGATAAAACGTAACCTTTGTTGATAGCAAATTAATTTGATGACCACAAACATTTACTGAGTTAAGAGAAATAAAAACAATCGAACAAATCATTATCTTCAAGGAAATGCTATGTCCATGAAATTTGATCGTCATAACAAAAATATTTTTTGACCATCAACAAATTTTGTAACATTTAATGAATGTTTGAGTAAAAGTACCAACTAAATATATTTCTTTATTATAAATAATCTGTTTTCCCAGTGGGTGAATTATCGAAATAGAAGCTGCTTGCACAGTTAGATTTTCCCCGGTCGCCAGAAACTTCGTAAAACGAAGCGATTCACAGAAACTGGAACAGGAAAAAATTAGTGGGCGAAAAAATAGAGTTTATGGTCGTGGGATGAGTTGCTGAAAACTCCCGAGCAGTGTACCCCAGACGCCTAAAAAACACAATTTAGACATTTAGACAACACCAAAAGGTTTCTTAGAATCAGCTGATGATAATCGCATGTAAAACGCAGGTCTTATTTGCAGCTCACATTGACAAGGATCGAAGCGCACAGGATATAAAGGTATTATGTATAATGGATAGTAAACGTAAGCGCGGCGAGTCTGTGCAAACCTTCCGGACGGACCAGAGAGGGTTTGTCTTGCCGAGCAAACACCGACTTCGTGAAATAATTAGGTGTCGCTAAACATACGAACATTCTCTTCATTGAGGGTTCGTTGACGGGGTCGCCCTCATTCTCTATCGCTCCCGGCGCACCCTTTATCTTTCCCTCTTCTTCTCCAATATTAATACCCATGCACCAGCACGAAAAATACACACAAATGGCAGACGCATATCTATACATTGTTCGCACATGACAATGAAAACCGTCGAATCCATTGTTCACAGACACTATCGTCAAAAAGTTTCAAATTATCGTTCCAAGCCAATATATCTCGTTGATCCTTCACACAATCGCATTCGACACCTTTCTATGTTTTACAACGCGGCGCATATTGACCTGACATTGGACATCGACACACAACGACATATTGTGCATTTAAAACGACCAATCAAATCAATAATACAAATTTAAATATTATCGATTCCTAATAAACTCCCGACTTTGTTGCAATCAAGGTTCTGTACGACATCATATCACGGACAAATATATTCAGCAGAAATATCTAACAAAAACATCACACAAAAAATGATCACAAAGAAAAATATCACAAACCAATTTTTGCCCGTCTAAATGATCAAACAATAATATCCAAGACGCCAATATCATTGAAATAATAAATATAATCTCAAACAAACAAGAGCCAAACAAACCTAAACAAACCCAATTGTTTCAAATTAGACGAGTGATCGTGAAATGAATGAGTAATGTAATCTCAAATTATAAGGAAGCAATGAAATTTAACATTCATGCAGGGTGGGGCATGGAAAAATCTCAATTGAATTAAATTATTCGTGTTTTTCGATATTTTTTGTTGTGATATATATATTTTTGTCATTTATGTTTGTGATATGTTTGACTAAAAATATGCATGCAAACTTCAACATCGTTATTATGTCGCGTCACCGGATTCAAAACTCAACGTCATATTTGTTTATCTGTTATCATCAGAACTCCAATGTTGCGTGAATTATGTTGAAAATTCGAAATTTTCCAAACTCTCCAAACGCAGTGTATTTCGTACGGGCTTTTCCGTATGATTGTAGAAAGCGATGAATCCTTTGTCAAATACATCGCTGTTATCACACAAAAAACAATGTTCCCATCCGCTAATGTACATATTGAGCGTGAATCGAATTCGCTGTCAGACCATCTGTTCCGGTTTGTTTTTTTGCAATGAAAAGCATATCATAATCGTACTAACTGATACGCTGCATCAACCAATGTTACGCTCGTTCAGACGTGAACAAAAAGAAAGTCGGAACGAAAAATTTATTCGCTCCTCGCTCGTCGCATGGAATGAAACTGACTCATGAGATGATGAAAACATCTGTGATCGATTTTTTCGATACATTTTAACAGCAACTTTCGAAGAGCCCGAAACACCTCGAGACGACACACGAGTCGTAACTTTGTTGATTTTCACCCTTAGAGGATTGCGAGGAGTCACATCAGGAAAACGAGTTGTTGAGGGTGGAATTACTGAGCCGGCAGTTATTCGGTTACGTAACCCGAGACACGTCAACACACTGTGCACGACACATTTGAGCACAAACCAGCGCTACCAATAGAACAGCAGATCTTTAATCAACGGGCATGACAGTTGGAAGAGTCACGCGGCGATTCACTCAGGATTTTCTCAAATATATATACGCATATATATCGCCGAGGCGTCACTGATTGGGTTACGAATTTGCTGAGCTGGCCCCAAGCGATCAGACGATATTCTCTTCAAAGGAAAGCTTTCGCCGGTTATTAGCCAAAGTCACCCCTTTCCTGGATGTTGCAGATATCCAACGCCACCACCTTCTTCGCTCTTCAGTTTGCCCCAATATCGCTATCTCCTGTATACTTATATATACTCAATATACATATATAGTGAAACGAACGCCTCCACCAGCGAGTTCCTTAATTAATTTCCCATAATTCCCAGTAGTCCGTAAGATCAGCGTAACAGCCTCGGCCCATCTCATTTCGTCGAGAAAGTATGCGATCGATCTTAAAACCATTTCAGATTAAAATTATAATCTTTTTATTCGCGGCTTTTTTATTACAGTCAAATCTCTCACAACGAGAGTCCTTGAGAAAACTGGATAATCTTCTAAAAATTTAATGGTTTTGTGGACCAAGATATTATCGAAGAGCAAGGCAAGTTCGTTCGTGGTGACCTTGTCAGCCTATAAAGTTAAGTGCAGAGACTCAAATGTCAGGATATTTTAAGGAAAACCATTTTTTTCACTACGTACGAGAAAATCTGGTCAACTTATGAGAGAAATCACTATATTCGCAGGAGCAAGAGTGCTCGATTGCTTGCCGTTCCCCTTTTGAGGGTGTTCAAATAACTGTCTTTGGTACGTTTGCGAAAAGTGATGAGGGAAGGACCAACATTTAATTGCGGTTTGACTTTCGCTTTCGATCGAATAAAATTTAAAAAAATAGCGGAAATCAAAGCTCAGGCTTCGAAAAATTATGCCCGGAGGGTGAAAATCGAGAATAAATATTGAAAAAAAAAACGAGCCGCCACTTTTCCACCCCTCCATTGCCGTTTCGTTCTTAAAGATCCTTTACTATCGCACTGAACAACGCACTCGAAGTAAAAATTCCAAGTTCCCTTAATTAAGGGAACTTGGAATTTTTAGCAATTAATTAATGACGAATAACATTTACAATAAATCAACAGCTCGTATTAATGAGCCTGAAGTTTGTCTCGACACAATGCCACGGAATGAAAAAAAAAATGATTCGTTACTTCTTTTATTTTACAAATCCATTCGTGAGGTCCAAAAATAGCAAAAGGAAATTAAAAAAAAAAAAAACAACGAAAAACAG